>JAACJM010000229.1:0-85040 GCA_013368315.1 Tetrapyrgos nigripes | reverse complement strand
GTTTGGGTCGATATCTGCGCGCTCTAGATGTCCGTTTTGTCTTGTGGCGTAGATAATGGATGGCTGTCGCAAAATCACCAAGACAATAGTGATGGTCTTTCAGCCCAAAGAGGAGGTCATCGACAATAATGAGTAGAAGCGTTCAGCCTAGCGAAAGGAAGTACACCGTCCCAGCCACTCGATATAGAGTACAAGTTGCTTCAAGTTGGATGCCGGTTTTAAGACCGAGCTTTCACTCGAAACTAAAACACCATTTGATCTCTTGTTCGCGTTCCTGGGCCTGCCTTCATTGCTTTGGAATTCGTTACGTACGCCGTTGAAAAGTGGCAAGAACGAGAGGAGACCGAGTAAGCGACGCAATTTTTTCCAGAGCAGCCTTGAGACGCCGAGTGAATTGTATTCTAGCGGAAGTTGGGTCACCAGCGCATGCCAAGTATCCGGCGAGAATTGATGGAGAACAACATCCCAGTATTTCTAAGATACAGATCCAGTAGGGAAATCACAGCATCATAAAGTGCTCCGTATCTTTTGCCTCGCAGTATAGTAAACCGTAAAGGCAGATGGTGGTTTGAAGCAAAGCTCGGATTGCCGGAGAAGACAACTTTCCACGCCACCGTAGTAGTCACACCCGTGATTCCTACGTTTGGATGTCACACCTGCCTCGAATCAGATTTCTTTGCGTTAGCCTTTCATCGAAACGCGTCTCTCGTCGCGCTCTACTGCCACAGGTAAGCCTTTCATTTCTGGGTCTTTCTGCTCTCCTCTCTTACCCTGTAGCCATACTTTCTGTCTTCTGGACGCGCTTATGACCTTACCCGCAATGTCACGAAAGCCCAGCTAGCTCGCTTTGTCTCTGTCGTTGTGCCTCTGCTTCTTCGAGGATTCTACACCTGCCATCCGCTACCGCTGCTACGTACCACATACCAACATACTACCCACATCTCATCAGTGAAAGATGTCTGCTGAACCAGAAGACGTGAAGCCTGACGCCGAGAAAGAGTCTAAACCAAAGTTGACTATAAACATTGCGCACGAGCATAATTGTGAGTACATAGCTCAGCTGTGTTTCCCTCTGTCCTCGCCTTGCTAGTTTCCTGACTTTCTCTATGTTCACTGTTGTCCTGCCTCCAATGTGTTGTGTCGTTGTCGGTCGTTGACCCATCCTGTCTCGCCTCGTCTTGCATTTCGCGTCACGTAAATCTTCATTTTCATCTGGGAAAACGACCTCTAGCTGTCGCAGTGAAAGTAAAGGCCAACACCCCATTCAAGAAGGTTTTTGAAGCTGCTGAGGTGCGTAAAAGTATTCTCCGTTTGTGTGGATTGTGATTTGCTGACTTTTTTCCTTTGTTGTCTTACTTGCCTTAATCAACCTATACACTACTTCCTCTGCTTTTCCGCTGGTCCTTCCCTGTTCCTGTATTCCATCCCTTCGTCAATGTTGCCTCCTGGTCGCCTTTCCTTCACCTCTCACCACGACGTACTTTCTTGCGCCCCGTTGTCCTGTGTGTGATCTATGTGGACGGTCCATCCTTGTAGCAACGATTTGGAAAGGACCCCTGGTACATTCCATGCGCTTTCTACCCTTTCCGACGCTGCGTACTGATCGTATGCTCTCCTCTCCAGGGAACGTTCAGATTCTTTCTCGCCGACCAGCGAATCCGGCCGACAGATACACCCGCTAGTGTGAGTGTACTTTCCTTTCTCCTTGCCGTATAACCTCGTCACTCATCACTCCTACTCGTTTGTTTTCGTTCACCCTATGCCCTACCCTTTCCTTTGGAATATAAACGTAACAAATTAGCTCGACATGGAGGACGGAGACCAAATTGACGCGTTCATAGAACAACAAGGTGGTGGAACTGGATGGAGGTGAATGGCCTAGGAATGGAATGAATCTAGCTTTTTTCTTCGTAGCGGCTTACTTGACAGATTTGTGGTGTAACATCCGGTCGTGTTGTTCTACTCTAAGTATACTCTGATATTGTATTGATAAAGCACTCTAAAAACGATTTGACAACGCATGTTCTTTATGTTATGGTCTGGCCCGCGTGGAATGGTACTGAGGTTGAAGGCGAGCGATGTAGCGATGACGTGCAGTTGAGTCCCGAAACTGCAATGCTGCACCTCACAACGTTCTTGGCTGTCGGTATGTGCTACACCCGCAGCTTTGTTCCAGCAGAAGCATCCCATCGTCTGTCCGTCCCGTCGACTTCATGCAAGCAACTCGCCCAGTCATTTTTATGGGTGTAGGAGCTAGCTGCTACACCAGGGCTTGACGACCGTCAAGCTTCAAACTTTAGACGTCAGTTTACAGTGCGTGTCCCTTGAAAATGTGACGTGAAGAATCGGAGAGTCGGAGTCATAGAGGTAATGTCTGGGAGTGTGGGATTTGAGAGCGTGGAGGCATTGGCGTGTCAGTGCGAAGGGTGTACTGGCAGCAGTCGCGAAGGATAGGGATGGGGAAGAGAGAGCTTGTCAATTGAACTGCATATAGAAGTCTTGACCCTTTGCTTTACAGGTAAGAGGCCTACTGAAGAAGAAAGATTCGAATACTCTTCAAGTTCCGGAGGTTGGAAATGGTGCTTAGAAACTCACCTCACAGAATGCAGAGCATTGGTAAGAAATACGTGGCAACTCGCGAGAGATGAGTACTTGAGAGTCTTGAGAGATGGACTGGTTATTGAGGAACGCCCCAACGGCGTAGCGTGTTCCAGTCATGAGTAGTAGTCTGGATAAGTCATCGACTTATGCACGCTCGATCCTTTTCGGGGGCGTTTGAAAAGCTAATAAACAACTAAAAGAAGAGCACTCGGTGAGTATGGGGAAAGCTGTGTCCGACCTCACCGACGGGTTCGGGCTTTGCCGCCCCAGATAAAAATTATCGCATTCCATCAACATTCCATACCTTCATTCCATACCTTTTTCTATCTTCGCCTTCTCTCAGTTCCCTAATTCCCCAAGCGCACTCTATTGCACTGCAATTGGCGTGGAAGGAGGACTGCTCCTTCTGATGTGCATACCTTCTTAGAACCACACTTGCAAGGATTCAGCTTTGAATGATCAGAATCTTCTGAATGTCCTACGGCGTGCATCCTCTTACTGAGGGTTACCACACCACAGCTCTACACCGGAATAATGGAATGGCTAAAGCACCAAGGAATAGGCGAGTAGTGCTTTTGTACCCTCAAAGTATTTTTCCTTTCTAACGATGCATACATACGTAGCGAGACACCATGACTGCGAGAATCCCTCATGACCACAAGAGAAAAAAACAATAATAAAACAACAAACTTTAGTACAACGTCCGCCGCTAGCCTGGACCAGGCTCGTCGTGCGCGCTCGCGAGTACTACACCCATTCAATTATGGCCCTACTCTCTGTTCGACGCCCTTCAAGTTCCTGCGCTTAAATCCCTTGTAGAGGTGTTATTGTTGTCCACATGTACGGAGGCTCGGATACATACCCTACTATATGAGCGGTCTTCAAATTACTCTCAGACTCAACAATGGAACAGACGACACAAGACTTTTTGGGAAGGTCAAAGCGTAACTTGCTAATATGCTATAAGGGCACACTATTGTCCGTGTTCGTTTTCAACCATCTTGTTCCGCTACCTCCACCACTTTCCAACCCAATTATATCGTTGCGTTGCTTCAGCTACAACATTCACTTTGATGAAATTCAACTACGACTGTCTCATTGGTCGACGACGAGCAACACCGTCTACACAAATACCTCCTGCCTGCGTCAGCACCAGTGGTCGTGTCCACGTCCACGTCTACATCTTCTGCCACGGCCTCCACCTCGCTCTCTACCTCTACACTAGCACCAGCGCCTGCACCAATGCCAGGGTCCACGTCTTCATCGACGCCTTCATCGACGCCTACACTTTCTACCACAGCTGCCACCACCGACTCTACCTCTATACCAGCACCTGCAGCAGCGCCGGGACCCGCCCATCTATCTCTACAGCTTCGTTGTCGACTCGGACTCCTGCGCCTTTGGCTCGCAGTTTAGCGTCGGCCTCGGTGTTGGAGATGGTTCCTATTGATGACGCACCTGTTCCTGTACCGTCTACTTTGATTTCAGCCTCAGCTGCAGGACCCTCTACCACCACTACCACCCCATCCCCAGACACCCCATCACGACCTCCCAACTCCACCACCAACGCCGGCCTTAACTTCAACCCCGACGGCACCGTCCGCACTCCTGACATCGCTCGTGGTGAACTAGTCCCAACCCTCCCAGCAACGACCCCAACAGTTGTTCGTCGTAAACACTCCCGGCGGGAAACGAAGACCAGATCCCTTCCACAATCCTAATCCCAATCCTTTTGGCTACCGTACACAACTCTCTCCAATTCCAGATTCGGAGTTGTACTCCAGGTACAATCAACCCACTTCGTACGAGCAAGCTATCCACCTTGCTTTTCAGTCTTTGGATCGCGCGAAGAGGTTGTTTAGGAATGCAGAAGCGAATAAGGAGTGGAGGGAGAGGATGCCTGAGGATTTGAGGGCTTTTATTCGGTTTGTGATGGGGGATGTGCCTACTGGGCCTGGGCAGGAACGGAATGGTATAGAAGAGTATCTGTGAGTACTCGTATCTCTCTAATGTGATTAACTTTTGAAGTAGTGAACTGACGTTCCCTATCTTCTGATATCTAGAACCCATATGATGGCTGGGTTGAATAGATATCAGAGGTGCATTTTTAAAACCTTCGAGTCCTCAGACATCTGATAATTTTTCTGTCTTCTCTTCTCCGTCTTTGAAACAGCTCTCGCCCAATAACCATCACCGAACACTTCAACCCTGGAGCTCAACTCCATGAGCCCGCCCAACAACGTATCACCAACGCTGACGATGGCTCTTCTATTACTCGGCCGGTTGATCAGCGAGGTATACATAACTCCAATACGATTTATTCCTCGGATCGTTCCAACTGGTTTTGCAATACCGGTCGCAACAAATACAATCGTTCCCGTTCCGCCGACCCCGACCTTAACTCCAACAGCTCTACCTCAAACGCTTCTGGCGTTGGTTCCAATATCATTTGGTTTCCTAGTTCTGGCTCCAGCTATGGTCTTGGTAACCCTGGGTTCCCAGTTCCTCGTCGCCGTGATCGCGAAGCCCACTATCAACTTTCTCGACATGACATCACCGAGACACATCGGTTTGATTTGACTTTGAGGACTATTGACGACGCCAGCGGGCCCAATGCCAATGGGATTAGGAATAGCAGCACTTCCGACGCCAACACCAACGACGTAGTAAACGCAAACGACAGGATGGAGGCCGACGATACCCACATGAACGACGGCACAGAACAAACCATCCGTCCAGTCAAAGTGACCTTCCAACCCGACCCGATTGATGGTGTACCTCAAAGGGCCATGGTGCTCGAGGTGACGGAGGATGGGTCGGTTTATCAGATGGAGGCTTCTGAGGAGGAGTTGAAGAGGATCAGTATGGGTATGAGTATGACGAGGCCGCCGCCGACGACGACGACGACGACCAGTAATAATGGTGTGACAATAGAGTCTAGCAACCAGCCTGGACCGAGTTCGAGGCCGCTTAATAGGAATGGGGCTGGTGAGTCTTTTCTTATTTTCTTTCTTTTTCTGGAAGTTTTTTGTTTCGCGTTCCGAGTTAAGGCTGATATGAACTTGCATCGTTTAGCTACAGCTGCACGCTTCCCGCCTTCTGCCTTCCTTACGGGTCCTTTTACTTTTGAAGAGATGAATCGTTCCTCTGCTTCTGCGTCTGCTTCTGAACCTAGGTCTCGTGAGTATCTCTATCTTTTTCATTTTACGATGCATGCGTCGTTCGTTTTCTGAGTGGTAGCTGACTTTCTACCTCGTTCTGTATAGATCTAGCTGGGACTATATCTGCAGACGGAAATACCCCAACAACCCCTACTACGCCACGCACTCCAACAAGGGTTCCAAGGTCGTCAAACGCCCATTCTTTCAATTTCGCCGGACGTTACCTTTCTGATGGTGATGCTTCTCCGCCTGATACGCCCGACGGGGCTGGCCCTGGTGAGTGTCTATTTTTTTCACTTATGGTCTTTCCTTAAGCTACAGCTGACTGGTGTGCCCTTCATTTTTCCTTCCTTACGTAGCCGCACTTGCCCTCGTAGCAATGAATGGCTCCACTTCCACCCCTCCAGGACAAACTGGCCGGTCAACACATTCCCCTGCCTCTCCCTCTTTCAAGAACCCATTTGCTCCGCAGGAAACGCCTTCTAGGTCAACGTCAAGGTCCGCTCGTGCTTCTGGTGCTGAGTTGGAGTTGGAGTTGGGACCGCAATTGGCATTGGTTCCGACTTCGTCATCTCCCCCGCTAATGTTCACTTCCCCTTCTCCTGCACGTCTCTCCGCCTCTCAACTCCAGAATGTTACGGCGTCTTCAGGTTTGGGCTTGGGTCCGGCTTCTAGGGCTAGAGCGACTTTTGGCAATGGACGGCCTCAGCCTCAGCCTTGGGCACAACCTACTCCCTCCAACGACACAATGTCTGCCAAGCAGAAAGGGAAGCAGAAGGCTGTAGAGACGGAAGAAGAGGAAGACGCAGAGGCAGACGCGCAGCCGACAATGTCCAAGAAGCAGAAGGGCAAGCGGAATGCGGTAGAGATTGAAGAACAAGACGCAGACGCACAGTCTAGGATGTCCAAGAAGCAGAAAGGGAAGCGGAGGGCCGTAGAGAGAGTGGATGAAGAAGACGCACTGCCGGCTCCGAGAATGACCCGCCACACGAATGGAGCGAGACCGACAGCCAAACCATTAGCTCGATCAGACAGGTTATGGATGAATTTGGAAACCGGAGAAACGGCGCCGAACAGTTATAAAGATCCTTGGGGTAAGCAGGCCTCCAAAAAGAGCAAAGGCAAAGGGAAGGAGAAACAAAATGAGAGCGAGAACGAGAACGAGATTGAGGCAGATAGGAACGAGGATGTGCATATGGAAGGCCCCACCAGTCCCCCAGACCCCTTCACCTACTCCAAAACACTTCAAGGCCATTCCCCCAACGGCCGTACCTTCCAAATAAGGCGAAGACCCCAATGGATCCTCCCCATTTACACCCTTGAATCCCCACATGGCAACGAACATTGTCAAGCCTTCATTGACCTCCTCGCTCAAGAATTTCAAGAAACCGTAGGCGGCAATCCCGAAGACCTAGCCTCCTTCACGGAATGGTATCGGCACAAGTGTTGGCTTGGTCCACTCTCCCGATTTGACCCTGTGCCTGTCCTTGTTCCTCCTGATCAAGATCATCCTTACCTGAAGCCGTGGCCGGCCAATACGGGTGTGGTCAACGTACCGAGAGATGAGGTGGTCAGAAGGCTTTTGACGCAGGTTTGGGATCACGGGAAGAAAGATGGGGATTTCGGAGGCACGATGGGGAGTGGGCGTCTGTTCCAACTGTCCTGTTGCCTCAATGGCCTGCTAATGGACCACCACCTCCAGCTAATGCACCCCCTGGGACTGCCGTCGCTGGACCATCGAATAATGGTGCTTCGGCTGTTGCGTCTACGTCCACGTCTCGGCCTACTCGTATTCTATCTTCGGCCGCTCTGCCTCGGGTAGCCTCTTCATCGATTGTCCCGACTTCTACCACACCTGCGTCTGCATCTGCTTCCACTCCTACTGTCGCTGTCACTACCAATCAACCGCACCCTTCTTCATCAACTAATACCCCTACTGCTGCGAGCACTTCTGCAGGACCTTCCACTGCAGCTAATAATCGCAACACCAAGACCACCAAGAAGAAGAATTCGAATTCAGGTGCTGGTATTCCGAAGCGTGGCAAACGTCGCAGGGGTCAAGACGATGAAGGCAACCCTGACGATGACGGTGATAATGATGGGGAACAAGAAGAAAGGCCAGTACAAAGGCGAAGGACGGCAGCTACCTCTCAGAGTAGGGCAAACAGGACGACAACGACGACGCAGAGTCAACCGCAAGGTAATACCACTACCGCTGCCACTGCCAACCCTGAACCAGCCAGCCAGCCTTCTGGACCATCTCTGAGGAGGTCGTCTCGTCTGCGTGGTTGTAAGTAGAATTAGACCGTAGACAGAACTTTTTATTTTATTGTCTCTGCTCTGTAACATCATCTTCCTGTTTTCCTGGTTTTTCTTCTCATCGTAGTTATGGATTGATTTTTACCGAACAGTTCTCTAGTAAATACGCCCGCTTGTCCTTCTATCAACGTTGGGAGTTTTTTCACTTGTTTTTATTTCTCGTACATCCTTTTTTCCTTCTTTCCTTCTTGTTCTCCGTTTTCTCGTTAGCTCTCAGTGTTTTCTTATTTTTTTTTTTGGACGAGTTCAAATAATCATTTGCCTCTGCTGCCTTCTCGGTTTCATTGAGGGTGGTATCTCGCTGGTTTTGAGCCGTTCATGACTCGTGTGATTGAGATTGTGAGACACCTGAGTTCTGACACTTGGCTGACACCTTCAGCCTTCTTTCCTAAACATCACGCGCCGCCCTATGTTCTAAATATGAGGTTCAAGTAATCAGAAGTGCTCCACTCGAGTTCTTCCAAACCCCTCACCACCGCCATGGGTCAAAGACACCAAGTCTTCGTCATCGCTCGTCTCGTTCCTCACGGTTCTACCACCGGTCAAGCATTCTATCGCTGCATAGCAGCCCACCATCACCAGTTCTGCTATGGCAGTCTTCCTCTCCGAGGTGTCAATCGATTTCTCGCTCTCCTCAGAAACGAAAACAATGCGTCCATTATCCGGGATGAAATCCGTCGCGTACAGGGCGTGTATGGACGAAGGGGAGAATCACCATACATGCCTTTGATGCCTTGCCCGTATACACTCTTTCTTTTGAGCCTGGCGTGGAACGTCGATATGGGAGATTTGGAACAGCCGTATTTCAGTGGTGCTGGATTTGATAGCTGTGTTTTCAGTCCTAATATGGGAAGTTTTGCTGGAGGTGAGTGGTAAGGGACCTTTCCAGGAAGACCGCTGTTAACTGCTAGCTCTGGTATGATTTAGATAATGACGACGGGATTACAGTCATCGATGTTACAGATCCTGCTGATCCCGCTTACTGCTTCATCCGTTCACGCCGCAGTGGACCGGTCGACATGAGGGGGTATGTCCGTCATTATTACAACCTGGACGCAATCATGAAGAAACGTGAAGGCGGTGGTGACGCTGAAGATGATGATACAACCAAGAGAACCCCATTGGAGAGTGCTGTCGTTGAGGTTGTCGCCGCTCTGGAAGGCGTTCGACTTGTTACGTTGGGAATGCTCGCAGAAGTATGGCCTCACGAGTACAAGCCTCACGACAACGAGGCAATCACTGACAACGCAGAGCGTCAAGCTGAGGCAAATCCTATTACTTCCCTTGTCGAGCTGTCTATTGCTCCTGCGGTAGAGCATAGTCTATCTACAGACGACACTAGCGAACTCGAGGGGATAGTTTGGCAGCCGGGTAAAGCAGAGCTCGTGAAGAAGGCGCTGATGGCGAGGAATCCGTTTCCAGATAATGGAATCTCTCTCCTCGTTAAACTTCTTGAACATGATCTCGAATCTACCAACCCCTTCATTCTCGATCTTTCTTTCTATCCTTCACTTTCCCCCGAGCAGGTCCTTCGTGTCGTTACCACATTGTCGAAGACGTTTCTCGATATCAAATCCCTAAACCTTACCGGGAATCACAACATCTCAACTTCTACCGTTGCTGAAGTGCTCAAGGTCCCCGTTACTCCGTCTTATCTTGCTTGATACAAGCATCACAGACGATGACCTCCTCGAGCTCATGTCCACTTCTCCCGCACTGTTCTACCATCTCCATGATCTCATCCATCCCGCTTTCCTGCGCTCAACAAGCATTAAGTTGAACAGAGACTACGATGAAACTGGTCGTTTTCCCTTGGAAACTCTCCATCCTGCATACCGTCATGGTCTCACAGCTGTCTTCGAGTACAAGAACATCTCCTCTGTTCCGTTTTTTAATCTAGAAAAAACTTCTGAGGAGCTTGGCGGGACAATTGTCCGTGTTGACTTGTCCAGGGAATAAAGACTCCTTCCTCTTAAACTCATCGTATAATATGTGCGGGTTTGGCCCAGGGTTGGCATTGTCTGCCGGGACTACTATTGTTGCAGAAGACCAAAAAGATGGAACTGGAGACGAAGCCGGAGCTGGAGTGGATGGCCAGGCAGACACAACATCGCACCAAACCAAGACCAAGGCTAAGGTCGTGGTCGATGGAGGAGATGACTGGTACTCGCGTACTGTCTCATCTGTCCCAAGGCGACACTCTCTGGACTGTTTTAAGGGAGTAGGATGGATCTTCATGCTTGATATCCCTCAGTTCAACTCCGAGTCTGGGAGTACGAAATATGCGTTTGCCAAGCCGGACGAAGAGCTGCTCGAGAAGTACATGAAGGAGCGGGAAAAGAAGGAGAGGAAAAGGACACGGAGAAGGAAAATGCAGCCTCAGGCTCAAGCCAGAACCCACGCCCCATCATTCAAACTGACAGCTTTGTCGTACTTCGAGTTCCTCCAGATCCAACCGATTATGGATATCTACAAGCCAGCGCCTACAAGCTTCACGGCGTCAGAGAATTTGTCAAGGAGGTCGTAGAGAAAGAAGGCAGACCTCCCCCAAGCGAAGAAGCGATCGTCGCTTTTGAAAGTGCGATTCAAGGTAATATTGATTTGGCGTCGCAACTTCTGGAGGAGGCGAATAAGCTGTTAGAGACATTAAGGGCTAAAGGAGTTCAAGAAGCGGGACCTGAAGATGTGGACGCACTTTCACAGGTATTGGAAAGAATCAAGGTGGTGGGGTTGATGAAAGAAGAGGGATTTAAGAAGATGAAGGAGACAAGTGAGAGGATGTTTTCTGCATGGACAAGAGGCTATTTGGATGCGATTGGAGAGTATGAGTAGCACTCTGAAATTGGCGGGAGGGAAGGGACGGAACAAGTTTGCAGTTGAAGTTACCTTCGAGTATGTGTAAACTATAAACCTCTCGTTGTATCTTTACTACTACCCAAGTTGCCAATTATTTATCATCGTCTTGGGTTTCTCTTAAACCTTGGCCCACGCATTCTTCATACGCAGACCCTTCTGCATTCGTCCCCATCCCCAGTTCTCTCCATTCGTTCATTTCTTTCGATCGTCCTTGAAGAATGCTTGCGATAACCACCATACTATTGAATACCATGAACCTGGCCACCATAGCGTATTTAAATCGTGATTAATTACAGCATTGCCTTGGAGCTAAAAAAATGGTGTCTATCGATAGCGTAGGATCCTCGCTATTGGAAAAAGATGGATGGTATTTTTATCAATGAAAGTGATTGCTCAGTGAATATTTTTCTGCGACGAGTCGAAATTTAGCCAAAACTGGGAAGCTGGCCACGCGTGAGAATATTTGTAAGCTATCAGTCCGCGTCAACGACGACGTCCATTTCTCCTCCTATTAGTCGTTCATCTGTCTCTCCAGGCATGCGCAGCTATGCTATAAACATATCTTGACATATCCCAAGTGTTTTGGGATAATACAAGACCTTATATTTCTTAACTTTCCTCTCCTCTCCTTCTAACACTACATATGCACTACTTTGTACCATGCCCCGCCTATAACTCAAGTCTATGTACTCAGAATAGCATACCAATACATAGGAATCATGATTGGAATAATCTACAGACATGGATTGATGTGAATGACATGAAATATGTGGAAACTAGTCAGTGGTCAGACCTCATTGAGATGGGTAGTAAGCAGTGTAATTTTTGGACCTTGTCACATACTGCAATGGTGTGCTGAGATCTTTTGGGGACTTCTTTGATGGCCCTCGTAGCGTGCTGGAGTCATGATCCCTTACTACAAGTGGAATCATCAAGAGAATTAAGGTTGAGAATTGATCTAGGAGCACAGGGGCTTGGAGACCAAATGATGGTGCTGAGGACAATTTTCCAATTGAAATCTTGTAGAGAAGCATGAAAAAAGTTGTTTGGAACACTATTCTGTTATTACAATTAGTACTAAAGGTCAGCGAGAAGATGGTGATATTTGGGACAAAACCTCCCAATCTCAACATCTCCTGAGTGCACGGGCTAAGGAACAATTATCATGAATCATGCTCAGTAGTCAAGATTGAAGGTCAAGTTACACAACTATGAAGCTTTTTGGTCCCTCAAATCAGTTGCTTCCACCCAAGGCCTTCATCACTCAGCCCTTACACCAAAGGTGTAGGTGAGGAATGGAGCCTGCTCAAGCATCAGGGAAAACCCCTAAAAATGGAAAATGCAAAATTGCATGAAATAAGATGTCAAAAATGAGACTGCAAAGTTTCATTGCGCCCTGAAGTCATCTGGAGTCAGCATGTGAGGCAGAAGGTGGTGTGTTCAGCATCTGAGCAGAGAAGCAATATTCAAGCTAAGATAGGTGCATAAGGCGGGTTATTGCACAAACAAGCAAATAGGGTGATTGCTAAAGAAGCCCAGACATAAGGGAACAAAAGGAGTACAAAATGGACAGAAACGATGCAGAGAACGACGAGATACGGCGCGATTACACTAGGCAGTTGCTTACATAAGGATTTCCCGTAGTTCCCATCATTTCACGTCAAACTTTGCCGATATCTCAATGACTACTACCTCCCACCAGACAAGCTTTGGTACGTGAACAAGGACTGTTTAGTAGTATTTTTTGATTTTACAAAAGCTAGCCAAAGTGTCCTCGTTCTAGAGATATTCACCAAATGGCCAGCTTCCTAGTAAAACATAGTAACCTCTGTGATAAGCTGATTATAATCCCCATAACCCCCAAAATGCCTAAAACAATTATGGTATATTATAACTAGATTACTTCAATCCAGCTTTCTGGTAATGGGCCTATAATACTTGTAATAATGAGTACAAGTTAGTACAAGTACTCAGGTTCACACAATGATAGTGGGAACAACTGTAGGATTAAAAATACTACAGTACCTGTAATAATGAGTACAAGTTAGTACAAGTACTGTAGTCATACATTAGTATAAAGAATATAAGTAAAGGATGAAATATACACACCTCAGGTTCACACAATGATAGTGGGAACAACTGAGGTGAGCTTTGTATGCTACTGTAGTATATATGAGGTGGAATATATGGTAGCAGATCAGTGACATGGAGTAAACTAGCGGATATAAAGGAAAAGGAAAAAAAAAATACTAAAAATGGAATGTAGGGACTCGTTTCTTCAACACTCCCTGAGTGCCTATGTCTCACCCTACCGCGTGGTTCGTTTCTTCAGCATTTCCAAATGCCTATGTTTCAGCCCACAGTCAATCCCAATTCCTTCACAAACTTCTCCAATGCTGGTTGAGATAACGATTTTGTCATAAGGTCTGCTATGTTGTCTTTGGTGGAGATATGATGGAATTCCAACTCTCTGGCCCTGATAGCATCTCGAATCCATGCCCATGAAGTATCAAAATGTTTGGTGTGTCCATGCTTTGTAGTCGCCTCCGTTAATGAGATAGAGCTTGTGTTGTTGACAAAGATAGTGAATGGATACTCCGTTTCCATCCCAATTCCCTTCAGATATTTCGCCATCCACTCCGCTTGCTTTCCCATGTTAACCATTGACAAATACTCCACCTCTGTTGTGGATAATGCGACCACCCGTTGCTTTGATGATGCCCAAGAGACCACCCCTCCAGCAACCATGAAAACATAACCCATTGTTGACTTCTGAGTTGTGAGCCCATTCTCTTCTTTCACATCTGCATGCAAAGCATCTGTATAGCCAACTGGTTTGAGCCTGTCCTCCAACTCCCCCAGACAACGATGGTATTTCAGTTGATAGTTTGTCGTCACTTTGAGATATGCAAGTAAATGCATTCCTGCTGCCCAATGGACTGGTCGTGGGTCACTTGCATATCGTTAGAGTAGGGATACTGAGAATGAGATATCAGGTTGGGTCCCTTGGCTGATGTGGTTCAAGGCTCCAACAAGGCTGTAGTAGTTCTTGTCGATCATGAAGAGCTTGTCATTGGCTGGAATAGGGTCTGGCTGGCTGTTGATGAATTTGATTCCTGGGGACAAAGGGGTGTACTTTGGTGCACAGTCTTGCATTCCAAAACGCTCCAGAGTCTTCTCAATGAGGGGTCGTTGGTGTATGGATATACTTCCCGATACCTCGTCCTTCCTAACCGTCATCCCCAAAATCACATCAGGCCTTCCATAGTCCCTGAACTCATATCCCTCTGCAATTTCCTTTCTCACTCTCTCTCCGTCTTCTTTTGTCAATGAAACCCCAGTGACATCATCAGTGTATGTCACAGTGAAGGTGTATCCAGTCTCAGTCTGGCGGTATTGTACACATGGATCTGCAGGATTGGTCTTGAACCCTATTTGTGGTAATACCCATCAACATTCAGTACCAGTTGTTACCTGCATCCATAGTCCCATAAATGTTGATGTTCATCAATAATACCGTCTCCTCTCTGTCTCTCAAGCTGTACTGGCTTTCAAACCCTTCAGGCAATTTGAGGTAATTCACATCCTGTGGCTTTGCGTTGAGATATGCTCCTGTAAAATCACCTGACCATAAGTCGAGTCCCTCGTATGCAGCAATAGCAATAGCAAACTGTTCAGATTCGTAACGTGCAACAATAGACCATGTATCCTCATAGTGTATCCCCTTGACCTGGTCATATCCCCTGACTACCAATCTAGCACGTCTCTCTGTGATCCTGCCCTCACTATCATATCATAGTGCATACACCCATCACATAGTAATTGTTTTTACATCTTTTGGACGATGGACGGGGGTGAAAGCCTTGTGGGAGTCTAATTTTGCCAACTCTTTCTCCATTGGGGGCATCCATAAGTCTGGATGAGTCATGGCCTCATCATGTGATGTTGGAACCCATGTGTTGTCAGGTTCTATTACTGGTGCTTTGGTATTGTTTGCAGCTGGTGCTTCTTCGTCAAACTCGGGTAATAACTCGTGTTCCTCATCATTTGCCCATTTCTCTCCCTCTTCATTCACTTCTCTTTCTCTCTCCTCATACTCCTTTGACTGAATGAGTTGTTGAGTGAGATTCCAGGCATGAGACGAAAATCGCATTGGCTGTATTCCCCATATCTCTTCCTGGGTGCAGTGAGTGCGCTTTGGTTTGGGAGCATTTGGAATTTGTGGGATCATTGGATTTGTTTCTCGGCTCGGGGATAGTGGATTTAACAACATCACCAGGTCTCAGTTATATTTGGCTGCAGTTTGATTGGGGTTCGAGCTGGCATTGTCAAGGGTTTTTGGGGTTAGGAATTTCAAGTCTTCATCCTCCCCCTTAACCTCGGAAACCCAATGCCCATTCAACTTCTCCCATACCACGTCACTTGTGTGGTACACAGCATTAGAACCCCACTCTTTCACCACATATACCTTTCTTCCTGCATACCCAACCATCTGTGCCTTGAAGCCTCTTGCATCCAACTTCTTCTGTCCACTCTTCTCTGGGATATGGACAAAACTGATAGATCCAAATCAGATTGAGATGGGAGATGTTTTGATATTGGCCAGTCCACAGTTCTTCTGGTACGTTCCCGCTTGTGTTTGGAAATATATTCTGAACATATGCAACAGACATTGTTGCATGTCCCCACCATGAAGGAGGAAGACCAGAATCAAATAGTGCTGCCTGGTACCCTCAAGAAGGACTCCAACTCCACACTCAGCGATGCTGTTCGATGGAGAGGTGTATGGCGCTGTAAACTCGTGTTCAATACCATGTTTTGTTGTCCATTCTTGCATGAGTGCCCATTCTGGTGCATTGTCCATCCTAATGCGCTTCAACTTCCTTCCTGTTTGCACTTTGGCTTTCGTTTTCAACGTGCTGAGAATAGTGATAATCATTTCAGCTGTCCGGTTCTTCATCAACTCCACCAGCTTCTTCATTGTACCAGCATCAACCCCTACAAGAGTATATGAGTTTCCGCCCACAGATATGACTTGTGCTGGACCCCACACGTCTAGGTACCATCAATAGTTCGCTTTGGTGACAATCTCAGTACTAGTATTATGATGTTGTTTGTTGGTGTGAGCCCTTTTGCAGTCTTTGCACCATCCCATTATCCATCTAATACCCTTTCCCAGGTCTGGCATACCATCAAGCTTCTCTTTGGCCATCTCGAGTCCCCCTTCCCAATAATCTCGAAACTCATCCCTTTCTTCGATCCATTTTCTTCGTCCACATGAGTCTCATATGTATTGAAAACTGATTGGTCTTGGAAGAAATGATGGGTGGCCCCTGAGTCAGCAACTAGTATGATCTTTGTGCCATTTCTGAGCGTGTTGTTGGGTATGTTGGTGGTGAGAGTAAGGACAGGGATAGTATCATCAACTGTGGGTGTATTCGCAGATGGAGTGTTGGAGGGTTGTGGTACATCTTTCTTCCCTTTCCACCATGCAGGACATTAACCTTGTTTACCTCCGCCTTCCCTAAAGCAGTTGTCAATTGTGTGGCCAACTCGTTTACATTTCAGGTTTGCACATACAATGTTTGGGTTTGCTGGACCTTTCTTCTGTGTTTGTGTCTGCATGGCACTCATCTTCTCCGTCAAATCCTTCACTTGTGCCTGCAAAGCCGCTACCTTATCCATACATGGCACCCCATCACCATCATCTCCTCCCATCAGCCTGATGTGTTCCTAATTCTCAATGAATTCCCATAGATCCTTCAACTTCTTGCCAGATGGGAACCCTAGTGAGTCTGGGTTCTTGATATTGTCCCATATTGTCAGATAGGCGACAGATTTGTGAATGTTGTATTTGAGGAAATTCAGAGTGTGGCTACTGATAGCAGTGGCAGAGATGGAGCTTTTGGGATCGCCTCAGGTTATAGACTCGGTTTCACCCTGCACAGTGGTACGTTCAGTCGTAGCCGATGGGTCCCTTCCCAGTACAGATGTAGTCCCTTCAAATTCCCTTGGCAAAGCATAGACTCCTTCCATGATACGTAATTTTCCCCATTAAACTTTCGGTCATCGGGTAGTTCATGTATTGTTGTATAGTTGCTCGGATTGCCAATATTCGTAGACATGTTGATTTATGGATATGGGATGCAATGGAATGTATTTGCTATAGTTCGTTGAGTTGTAATTTGTTGTGTGATGCGCACAGTTCAGGGCACGGGGCCTATAGCCTGTAATAATGAGTACAAGTTAGTATGAGTACTCAGGTTCACACAACAGTAGTAGGAACAACTGTAAGATTAAAAATACTACAGTACCTGTAATAATGAGTACAAGTTAGTACAAGTACTGTAGTAATACATTAGTATAAAGAACATAAGTAAAGGATGAAATATACACGCCTCAGGTTCACACAACAATAGTGGGAACAACTGAGGTGAGCTTTGTATGCTACTGTAGTATATGTGAGGCAGAATATACAGTAGCGGATCAGTGACATGGAGTAAACTAGCGGATGTAAAGGAAAAGGAAAAAAAAAAATACTAAAAATGGAATGTAGGGACTCATTTCTTCAACAATACTGTTGTAATGTAGATAATAGTGGTGGACTTTGGGAATGATGTCCAGGATTATAACTGAGTTATGGGTTTTATAAAGTGTCAAGAACGTTGTCACTTAGCAATTAACCACCCAGGTCACACGATAAACAAGATAGATTGACAAGATATGAGAGGCGAGAGAGACGTAGAGATATAATGAAGACGAGAGAAGAACGAGTAGCTGACTATGCTCGACACTGCACTGTACTAGGAGCAGAGTGGAGACGAAGTGAACAGACTAAAGAACTAACTACAAGCCCGTTGGTATATATGTGAAAGAAGTGAATACAGAGTAAGTGAATAGATAAGAATGTCCATGGAGATAAAGATTGGAGATAGGAATTGGAGGAGATAAATGATGTACATGTCAGATCCAGTGATGGTAACCGTAGACAAGGAAAATGATGATGAAAGAAATGAATAGTAGTCTGTGGAGTTAAGAAATAAATAGGGAAGAGCGGCGATTTGTGACATAAAGCTTGAAATGATTTTAAGTTCTTAAAAGATTTTGAGAGTTAGAATGGTATTATAATCTATTTTGAGGGTTATAACATAGGGCATAGTGGCTGGTACTAGAACTATGGTGATAGTTATAACCACATTGCAATGGTATTATGGGGTTTATGAGGATAGAAATAGTATCAGGGGATGTAATTATTGGGAGCATTATCAAGCTGTGCTCACAGGATTACACAGGAAATACACCAAAGGGTCTTACAACAATGCAATGATGCAAGCTAATACTAGAAGGTTCAAATTCAAGTTGAACCCAGAGCATTGATACATAATGTTTACTGCTGAGATACCGTCGCTGTCATGAACGTTGTCACTTAGCAAAGCCACCCAAATCACACAATGAACAAGATAGATTCAGCAGGTTACAATGAGGCAAGGTAGAGAAAGAATGGTAGAGATAAGAAGGGATTGAGTAGCTGACTATGCTCGACACTGCACTGTACTAGGAGCGGAGTGGAGACGAAGTGAACAGACTGAAGAACCTAGCTACGAGATCTACGATATATATAAGAGAGAAGTGAATATGTGAGAATGTCCATGGAGTTTTAGGGATTGGAGGAGATAAGAGTATGAGTCAAGTAAGGGAGTATATATGTGGGAATGTCCATGGAGATAAAGGAAATGAAGAAGTGAGTCATAGATCGGGATAGACGATGATGAGAAGTAATTGGTGTTTATGGGTTTATAGAAGGGAATAGAACGGAAAATGAATAGGTAATAGAAGGAAAATGAAGAAGGCGGGAGGCGATTCATGACAGTCGCGATAAATACTTCAATTCAACAAGTAGACTACAGTATACACAGGCATATTGTACATATGTATCAGTAAGTGGATAAAGAGAAATACATTTTTATACATGATGAGCACAGCCAAAGCCCCTATCCACACCTTGAGTGGTGGTTGTCAAGGAAATGTCTGTATGAGCATGAAACACAGGTAATCACGATGAAAATGGCTCCCTGGTACCTTGTGAGACTCTGTGCTCTTACCTGACCTAAAACACTTATGGCGCTACGGACTGCCCCCCCAACTTGACCCAGATCAATGGACCATTGTGCCTGGGAGCTTACACTGCCTTGATGCATACAGAGAGCTGCAGTCAAAATAAAGGGAGGGAGAGGAGAAGGTATGAGCGGAGGGAATGATGGGGACTGGATAAAAACCATGGGCCTTATATACCCTTCAGACGGGAATGGCTGCAGGGCACAGATTGAATGCATACTTACCTGATAAGGTAAGGTGACGTCTTGTGGTGACGTTGTTGTCGTCAGCTATCCATAATTGGGAAGTGCAGGGGCATTACCTGATTGAGCAATTCTGCTTTCCCTGCTTTCCTTGGTTTAGCCACTGTGTTTCTCTGCTTCTTATCATTTTGACACAGTCTAGCACTTGCATGTCTATAAATATCAGGCAGTGATAGTGATGGGTTTGGTCACCGGTTCTCAGCACTTACACATTTGCCGGTTTTCTCAGTGCTGTTTCTTTCACTTCCACAACAACAATGGCTGTCTCCCCTTGGTCTCTCCTCCTTGTACCCTTCTTTTCATCATCATTTTAAACTACCATGACCTTTATGACACATGACTCATCACTCAGACCCAACAGTTTCGATGCAAAGAAGTGAATGATGTGTTAAAACACAGAGAGAGGTTGTAACTTATTGAAGAGTCTCAGCCATTGAGGAAAGCTAGCAATGAATCAGGAGTTTGAGAAGAGAACCACATTAAGGAGACAGGCACAGGTGTGGAAGGTGGTGGGCTGGCAGAGCCAGTGGAATGAGAGATTACTTGACTGGTGTGTTTCTACGAATATATTCAAATAAAGTCACTAAAACATGATTTGTTACAGGAACCACCAATGATAGTCTTCTCATCCTCATATCCACAGCAGACCAAGATCTCCCAACACCTCTGAAACTCTTCCCTGATGCCATTTTTCATCCACTGAAAAGTCGAAGAAAGACCATAAGCACCAGGCAACATCATCACATGCAACGGCTACATTGCCCTCATCCACCCAGCCCAGTCATCAATCAGTCTCTCCCAAACCAAATTTATCAGTCTCTTTGTTATCTATGCACTACATATGGCCCATAATCTGCACACCCACATACAACTCATCTTCATCTTCTGCACGCTGGTGGAATCACCTTTTGGTTTATACTGAGTGCTTTTAATGTAATGATATGCGATGCTATACATTGCTATATCAATGGTCTTTTCTTCTCGAAGCTTTTTTTGCTTTAAGTTCTCAGCATGATGAGTGTGCAATGGAGACAGTATCACAGTGAGGCTTTTTGTATATCATCTGGCAGTGCTGACATGCTTCTACCCTGTCTCTCTGTTTACCCTTTGTTCATCCTTCAATCATCATCTCATCCTTTTCTCCTCAATTTCTCGGTCGGTTCCAAGGCAGCTGTCTAAAAATCCGTTACTGGCAGGACAAGGCAACTCCACACATGGCAGAGACTATTTCAAGGAAGATTCTGGCCTGGATTTGGAGGTCCATAAGCATAGTGTTGGCAGTAGGTAGAGCCTCACACTCAAAGTTCTTCTAGCTTTGATGGCTTGGCACTATCCATCAATCAAGTCTATATCTAGTGTACAGAGGGCTCCATTGCATCCAGGATGGCCGCAAGCTTGATGGTTCAGATGTGTTTCAGGAATCTTTCATATGTACATCATAATAGAGCTACTCTAGACTGGTTCCTAGAACAGTAAACCTACCTTGTCACAAGCAGAGTATTGAGACAGTCTGATGTAGGAATACTCTATTAATACCATGTTCTTAGTCAGATCCCTACTAGGGACATATCCCTACATACTAACAGAAGATACAAACTGTTTTATCAGCACCCCAGCCTCAACAGACAAGTATAGTTCATTTACCCGTTTATTACATACCTATCATCAAATCACAAGGGGAGAGCTTGGGACACCATGCAAATTGCACTTTTCACTGGGACAGGTGGGTGCTGCAAGCATTAAGCATGCATACTATGGTCTGATTTGGTCCTGACGTCCAGTTTGTGTCTGGTCTTGCAATTGGCTAAGGACTCAGAGTACTGTGCTACAGGTGTCATTTTAAAGTGCACAATGATTTTACCTTGTTATAATGCCCTTACAACTATTAAAAATGTTCCAGACACTATCACTATTGAAATTATGATATAAGTGATAAGGAGGTCCCAACGCTCAGCACTATTATTATCACTCAAAATAGTTATGAGGTTTATAATGTAGTTACAACCATATTATAATAGTATTGTAAGATCCCTGATGTTATAACAGGGTTACAATCAATGTTATAATCATACTATAAGATGCTAGCATATTATAGTGCCTCAAATTGTTATTTCTCATGGTAATGACTTTATAATCTGGCTGGCCATATTATAATTACATGCTAGACTATCACAAATATTTTGCTACTTTAAAATCCCCATAATGGGATTATAACAGAGTGTAGTTTTGTCTGATGACCATTCGCATGTTTCCAGGAATGGACAAGTTGGGATTATTGGGAAGGCCAGCAGGCCCAAACGCAAACTGGATGTCAGTTTGCGCCGTTTGGCTGCACACTAAGAGTTATGATTTCGGCAGATAAGCCCAGAACAAAGGGTGGGAGTACCTCAAGAAAAGGCAATAAACTGGGTCATGTGAAACATCATCAATCTAATTAACCACAAATTAAAGTTCATAGTACATCCACAATTACACGCAAACCAAAAGAAAGCTCCATTAAAAATACAAGAACCCAATTCTATGTCATCCATGGCAAGGGCAGGATGATGAGCTGCTCTCCACTAGGATAAGGGAAAGTGAACTCCCAGTGTACAAATCCACAGTGAACCTTTCCCTGGTATCGGGAGTAGGAGATCCAGATAGTAGTCCCAGCAGGACACAGAGGGGCATCCGATGGCTGAACGGTGTACCAGGGAAGTCTGTTCATAAGCCATGTCTGGAGTCGGATTCCTTCTGCGAAAACTTTGAGTGCCTTAGTGGGCAGATCCTTGACCGCTGAAAACTGGAAGCTCCAAGCGATATCAAGATCTTGGTTATTGTGCATCATCCCTTGGTCCTACGCCTGTAATGAACTCCTCCTCCTCCAGTACATAAGTTTCATCCAGTCAAGGTCAACTTGACCAGGACAGGGAGCAGCACCCTCTTGCCAGGGTGTTACCTACAGTAAAACAAACCGAATGAGCAATAGACAATAGCGATGATGATGATGGTGACGCACTCCAGGGGCTGGGCCATTTTTTACAAATGGGGGTGTCTCGATTCCAAAAATGTGGGGGTCAATTCCAAAAACTCGGTTTCATACTTGGTCCAGATCTGCCAGTGAAGGAGCTCGTCCATCCCGTATAGCATCCCCAATTTGCTGGCCACATTCCTCTAGAACAGGATCATTGGCCTATAGTCTTTTATGAGAAGCTTCAGGAAACAGGCATTAGAAGTCAACATACCAGACTCTCATGGTGCTGCCTGGCACGCTCGTAATGTTCTTTTAGGGTGAACGAGGACATGGCTGGAAAAAGTCTGAGGAAGGATACGAGTTGGCTGAGTTCGAGACCCCGTGACTTTTACAGCAGATACACGGTGGGGATGAGTGCATTTTTGTCGGGCATTTTTGAACTGGAGTAAATCTCGAATATTGCCACAACTTGAATGGCCGGACTGCTCCATATGGGACCGCTTTTAGGCCGAACTTCTATATGGAGTAGCTTCAGCGCCAGGAAAAAAACCCGAGATTTATCAAAAATTTGGTCCAAATATGCACTCATCCCTGCCATGATAGCCTGGACACCATAGTCTCTGACTACTAGTACGAAGACAAGGATGGTGGGTCACCAGTCAGATTCTACTATAGGGTTCCAGAGTACAAAAAGTCCTTCCGATCTACACTGCCACCAAAAATCAGTCTAAGGATGATTCCCTCCGAGTCATTTCATGTAATGTGTACATGGTCTACAATGTTGAATGTGGCAGCTGGCTGCATACTACATAATCATTATCTGCCAGTAATTCATCATTACTTATTTCGCTCCGAGGCATGTAGTACTACTAATGGTAGTCTTTGAATCACAATCGCGAGGAGAAAGCTGAATGGTCCGAGGCAATCCTTGAAAGTAGAATTGACAGAACCTCTGCAACATAGTCTGGCGCTTGCTGTACCATCTGGAGTTTATAGTTGGGATGGACTCTTCGATGAATAACCTGAAATTGGTATTGGGTATACAAAATACACTTACCAGATGTCCAGCACCTTCAATCCGAGTAACAGACGCAGGACATCTGCCCAAAGATCGATCTTCAAGCACTTCCTGTAGGACTGGTGGTCTTGGGAGGCTCTCAGTGATGCTATGACAATCAATTTACAAATCAAGGCACATACGCTACTTCACTCATTGTTGCCCAAACTACGTGGACAGGGATTTCACGAGTAATGATTGAATAAGCCTCAAGTCCAAGGTCGAGAAGGTCATCGCTACGGTACGAAGCCTAATTGAAATCATTTGAGTCAATGGTACACGGATAACTATTGGACAAGACTCACAGCTTCTTGCTCTTTTGTCAGAGCAGTGGTCAACCCATTGAAGTTGAAGGGTGGGGGAAAGCTTGCAGCGGGATGTATCCGAAGAGCGTATTTCTAAGCGAGTCACTGGTATCAGAAGGCTATCCCATTTTGCACGAAGGTCTGTACTTACAAGGTATAGATTCAAGATACGAGGATCCCAGCTCGCCTGTGGCTGTGAAGCCTTCAGTTCTTTCCTTGCTGTATCCGAGGAAGCCCAGGTGTCTTTTTTCAGCCAAGTCCAGGCACTCATGACCTGTCGAACAACGTCAGCTCGTGGGTTGTTCCGAGTCTTCATCTCGGAGAGGCCTGGCTCAATGGCAATAATGGCACTAAATTGAATACGGGGGCTATATTCTCTCATCAGGCACCTGGAAGACATTTAGCTTTCCATGATTGCAGGGGGAATGAACTTGACGGCCTACAGTGCGGGTACGCCGCTGCTGTGTCCGATCCCTATCAAAGTTCTCTTCGAGAAATCAACCATAGCACCTCTGCTACGTCCGGCGTTCAGGAAAGCATGAGCTGCGCGGCTATATTCACGAGTAGGCCCTGAAATACCGTACCGTTAAAGCCTGTCGGCATGTAGATGAACGTGACACAACATACAATTATTTTCAAAATATTTCTTGAGAGCTTCCTGGTTCAAAACTGCAGATTCTCCATGATTTGGACACTCGATAGAGAATATGTCTTGAATGAAAAATTTTTGAGAAGAAGCTGCAAGCTTGTAAAGGCGTTCGATCGTTACTTCCCATGTTTCCTTATGCATTCCAGTAGCGTGCAGAAATACAAGTGTATAACCGTTGTCGCGTCGAACATAGTTTAGAGCAGGAGGAGGGTCATAACGAGTTGCTAGTACTTGAAGTGGATCTGCTGGGCGATTGTCCACTTTGAAGATAGTCTTGATGAGCTCAGACATGGAAAGTTGAGAATAAGCGTGTACATTGTGGGCATCCTTACAGATTCTTTTATCGGGGTCCACCAAAATCATAGAGTCATTGCACCGATTGTATGATATGTATTTGGAGTCTATGACGGGGGATCAGATTTCTATAACCTCGAAGCTCAGAAGTACGAGAAGAGTTAACCCGTCCGATGGATAGATGATCACGCCAAAAATACCAAGATATCCGCTCGACAAATAGGTGACCGGATAGGTGCACGAAAGGGAGATACATCTGTAGTCTAGATAGAAGTCCAAATAGATTATGTGTCAGTAAGCTAGATATTACGAAGATTTGGAAGAATGAGGCTGAGTTCTTTACACTCACGTTCTGCTTGTGGCTATACGAGTTGTTCCCGTTTTTTCCCATGCTATTGTTTCCGATTTTCCCCCGCATCTTCTGATTTTCTTTCTCTCCTCCACGACCACGTCATCTTCACCACTTCCATTCTCTCCTCTCATCCTTATTCGTCCACCGTTATATCCTGCATTCGTCCCCATCCCCAATTCTCTCCATTCGTTCATTTCTTTCAATTGTCTTTGAAGAATTCTTGCGATAAAAACCATTGCGTCTTCACCTATGGCCGTAAGACTTCGCTTGAGACAATAAGGTCCATGACTTTCTCCGCTCCTTGATGAAGATCTTCAAGCTCTTTACTAGAACGATCTTGCCAGCGTTTGAAGAATTCGCGAGCTTCAACGTATCCTGCGATCTACACATGACTCAATAACAACCGTAATGAAACTGGGAAGGATTCAAAGTAGTTGCGTATACCTCTCCCGCACGAGGGTTCTGAGTATTGGGACCAGTTATTGCTGTACAAAAGGCACCTAGAATAGTGGAGGTAGCTCGTATATTGAAGGGCGTGAGCTCTTTTGACTAAACTTCTGTGATACGGCCTAGAGTGCCACTACAAATTCGAAGGGTGAATGGCAATGCCAAATAGTGCTATGGTCAATTACTTACTTTCAAGGACAGGACTTTGCTGCGCCATAGATTCCGACACTACTCAGCACATTATGAGTTGCTTTTGAACTGACATTGATTATATTTCCCAATCTGGGTTCGCGAAAATGTGGAAGGTTGAAGGCACAGGTGAGTTTGATGGCGCCAAAGAAGTTTGTGTTGAACTGGGCAAGATTTTCTTCTGGTCTATCTGTTCATAATGGCAAGAAAGTAGAGACAGGAAATGAGTAAGAATTAATAGTATATGGACATTGACTCTAATAAGCTCGAACAAGACTCGATGTCCTGGATTGTTGATCAGTACATCCACCTGACTGCTAAACTTATGATATACATCATGATCAGTTTAGCGGTAGGCAATTTAGACGACTTACAAGTTACAATACCGTGATCGTTTCATCCGCAAACCCCTTCAACAGCCGTAACATCCAGTGTATATTTATCTCTCAGGACATCTAGAATAGATACCCGACGCGCTGTTGCAATAACGCGCATTCCACGGGAAAGAGCACTGAAAGCTAGAGCGCTCAAATCCTGTCGAGCAGCCTGTTATGAGGACGACCAGGGAGGAGGACATGGTGGTGATGGTTGAAAGCCTGACTCAAGCTTCTTCATATGCACCACGCATGACAACGAAGAGCCATGCCCTCGGAGAGTGGTGGAAATTAGGTGGAAAGGCAGATCTCGAAAAAGTTCTGAGACACGCCCAAGAGGCTCAAAGTTCGAAAATATCATCAACCAATAGCAAAGTGACGCTCTGAGTATTCTGTCCTCACCGTAAAGGTACAATCCAATCCAATGATGTAGTAAACTTCTTCAAGACGTCTCCTTTTCAAAATTTGCCCGTACTTCTTTCATAAAGAGGACCCTCAGCATTCGTCCCCATACCAAATTGTTTCCATTCCTCCACATCCTTCAACCTACTCTTCAGAATCTTCGTTGAGAACTCCACCGCATCCTCTCCCATAACCAGTCTCGGCGGCAAAGGTCTAGCGCTCAATTCTGAGCTTGGAGTAACGAGATCCAGGACTTTTTTCGCCGCCTTATCAGGATCTCCGAGCTCTTTCCCGGAACGCTCTTGAAAGACTTTGAGGAATTCATGGGCTTCGTCGTAGCCTGCGATCTTGAAGGTTGTCAGCATCACGCCACAAGCTCTGCATGAGCACATACCTCTCCTGCCTCTGGCTTCATCGTGCCGGACCCAGCAACTGCTGTACGGAAAGCACCGAGAATGATAGATGTAGCGCGTATATTGAATGGTGCTAGTTCTTTTGACCATACTTCTGTGATACCTGTAGTAGTAGTAAAATGAGGGCCAGCGTCACAATAATCAAGAAAGGCTACACGTACATTCCAACGCAGCTTTCGATGCGCCATAGATTCCTCCACCAGAGAGTGCAAGAAGAGAACCTTGTGAACTGATATTGATGATAGTGCCCGATCGACGTTCGCGAAAATGAGGAAGGAAGGCACAGGTAAGGTTGATGACACTGAAGAAGTTGGTGTTGAATTGGGCTGCGATTTCTTCAGGTCTGCAGGGAAAAGGTCAGGAATGAATACGTTGGACGACAAGGAGGACTAACGTATTCTCCTCAATGGCTCCGCCCAACAGGTATCCCGCATTGTTGACCAGGACATCGATCTGACCACTGGTGTCTATGTTAGTTATCTTCATGATAAACAATACATATTAGAGACTCACAAAGCAGCAATAGCTTCTTTGGCAAAGTCTTTGAGAGCTTCCGGCTCGGACGTAACATCAAGTGTGAAGACTTTGGCGCCTTTATCCCGAAGTTCATCCAGAGCAGACAGACGACGCGCTGTTGCGATAACGCGCAGTCCACGAGAGAGAGCTTCTAGAGCCAGAGAGCGTCCAAATCCTGTCGAGCAGCCTGTGATGAGGACAACTGGGGAGGTCATGGTGATAATATTGGTGCAAACTCCAATAAGCGTTAAACCCGGAAATGACTCACTAGAGACCCATATAATCCTATCTATGACATAGTCGAAGTCCTGGAGGCATGGAAAGTGGTGGAAGCTGACAAACCTCTCTTTATTTTCTACTCACATCGTGTCTTCACAAAAACGCAAACATTCCAACAAAAACCGACTCAGTGATACAGAAATGAACCAAGCAGCAGTCAGAACAAAATACACGAGGAGGAGACCGTTTTTTTCCGCCAGATCCAGTCCCTTTTGTCCAGCCGCATGAAGCAGAAGTGATACGTTGACCTAAAGGACACGCTGCTGTGCAATCTCTAGAAGTCAAAAGGAAGGATACTGAGGGTGAATGGGAGACTGGGAGTGGGCTTATAAGATGGGGATGCGACGCTGTCGTTCCTCGTGGATTTCCTGACGATGAGGACGAGGACGGTGCCTGGCCTTCTACCTCGACTTCCGAGGGAATATGGGTAGATAGGTACGATTGTTTCATGTCTTAGGCTCTAATGAAAGGTGTTTTTCTTCATTTCATGGACTGCGACGTGGAAAGCTTTCTGCGACGAAATACTCCCTCACAACTGTATAGGAAGCATTGACCTCTGTTTCTCTGTCTTGTTATCTTTCGTATTTTAATGTCTACTTTACAGATACGATGTACGGCTTTTACAGGACACCCTACCTTCGTCAACATGCCATACCCCGGCCAAATTCGTCGTCCGGGTGGTCCGACCTTCTTTTCGACACGGAAGACATGTTTTTCTTGTCTCCATCGGAGGAAACAGAAGATTTCCATCGTGAAACTGAAAAACGTCGGAAACTAATGGAGCAAGCCCGAGAGGAACCTTAAAGGCAAGGATGGCTGAAGACCCTTACGAGAACCACAAGATGAGCAGGACGCTGGTCATAGACAGACTTCCAAGCAACTTTGCACTGTGCTCTGGACACTTCCAATCCAGTTACTTTTCGGGTTCAAGCAGTACTTTGGGAAGGGACAGAGCAGCTTTTTACCCAGGACTATGGCAGAGGACTTGTATATGCGTGAAGTTAAGAGGTCATTGTCATGTCTGGCATCAAGGCGAAAGCTTTGTTGTCCCAAACAGCTAGACTCCGCCGCTACGCTGAGTCACTGGCCACGGTGAGTGAACGTAAATCGTCTTTTGCTACTTCCCATATTTACCCATTCTTCCGCAGAGAAATAACTGTTTCATGGGCTCCGGAATGACTGTCTGAGCGTCGACTTTTAAGGCGCTCCGCGGGAACTTCAAAGGACGGAGTGCCGTTGACTTGAAACTTGCATTACTTAGCTCCAGATGTAGGGATGCATTCATGGCTGGGAAGGCAGTATCCAAGGAGGCTGGGTTGATATTGATACTGGTGATTTATCTATCCTTGGGTCTCTTCCTTAGTCCTGTAAACATGTACTTTGGTCGAAAGTAAACCTTTAGCTCTCAACAGTCAGCATCATCTTGGTCAGAACTAGAGTTAGCTAACAGTGAAACATCTTATGAAGCTAGTACCTTGTACCTTGTACGTACATATATCGCCGGGAATTAGTGTATCGCCGTATGCATCTACTTAGTGCAAAGCATAGTGTAAACTATGTATTAGACTAGCCGTGATAGTCCCGCTGAACTATGTTCTTCTCAGACTATCACAAACACTATCTCCAAGTCATATACCATTTTCCGTTTTCCATCGCCTCTATGTCCGGTGAAAATCCATCGTTCTCCGCTGAAGGCGGGAATGCAGTAAATAAAAACAGTCTCTGCTCAATGTTGCCTCATGCTGACGATCCTGCATTCCTTGTTTCAGCTCTCATCTTACCTCGACATCCACGGAAGGACGGTACTTTAAAAAAAACGCTGCCGGCTCTCTTCTTCTTCCTGAACCCCTAAACAGTGAAGCCGTTCTCTAGTTCGGTCGTCGACCGAGATACCCACCCTTCGTTGTCCGCTCACGTCCAAGATTTCAGAATTTGCTCTGTGACTTGGAGTCGGTCTCAAGTATCTATCTTAGGCTTGAGCTTGACGTATTCCCTTTTTTTCTCATCCACGACGACGACAACGACAACGACGGGGGACACGCGTACTACGAAGACGACACGTCAACACCGACACCAGCACCAACATCAACGACTAGCACATCATTAACATCATAACTCTAGTCAACTATAACCAAAGACGACGACAATGTCAACTCTTAGCTATCAACTCCCAGACCTCCTAGCCCTAACGCGTCATTTCGAATTACGCTCAAACAAGCATTGTCGGTCTGTTACTCTTGCTTCGGAGGAGTGGTTTTTGGAAAAGATTCGAGAGGAGGTGAAGGCAGAGGCTGAGGCTGAGGCTGGGAAGGGGAAGGGAACAGGGACGGTCCGAGATGATACGAGCCTGGGACTGGGTTCGCTGCTATCTTCAACAGTGAGCGCAAGCGCAGTTGGGTTGGGCTCCGGCTCCGGCTTAGGCTCCATACAGGGACAGGGACCAGGAACGAACGAACTACTAGGCTCTTCAAACCACAACCGCAACACACAAGGACAAGGACAAAGCCTCATCAATGGATACACCCCACTCCCACTCATAACCATCCTCCCCACTCTCAAAATCGGCCTATTAGCCTCCCTATGCTTCCCAACGTGTGATTCGCCTCAATTGAGGCTTGTGGTGGATTTTTGGACGATTGTGGTTTTGGAGGATTTGAAGTTGATGAGGGGGATGAGGAGATGGTCGAAGGCGGGGAATGGAGATGAGAATGGGGATGGGGATGGGGACGGGGGTCGAGACGGAGACCGTGTAGATGAGGAGCTCGTGAAGGGATGGTGGGGTTGTGCGTCCGGCTCTGGTTCAAGCAACCAAGTTCAAGGGTCTTCGTCCTCATCCTCGGGATCATCAGAGTCCAAGTCGGATGTGGACGTGGACGTGTTGGAGGTCCTGAAAGGACATGCGCATTTTAAACAGTACGTCTTACCTACATATCCCATTCTGGTCTGGTCTGGTCTTGTCCAAATGTCGTGAACTGACATTATGCTTTTTTTTTTCTTTCTCTCCTCAACCTTTCACATAATGATAATCATATGTACAGTCTCCACCCCCAACTTGCACGGTTATCCTCAACCATGTCCTCACGCTGGAACGACCAATTCACTCATGCCGTTTTGGCTTTTCGACGAGCGCAGTTTCAAGCTGTGAGGTACGGCTATAGGTGTAGGCGGAGGTCGAGGTGTCGAGATGAGGATTTGAACTCGAACACAAATTCCAATGCCAACTCGGACCCAAAAAAAGACCTAGACTCAGATTTGGATACACCAGACACCTACCTCCTCCTCCGAAGAAACCTAAGTGGTTTACCGATACTCTTTTGTTTGATTGAGGCGGTGGAGGGATTGGGGTCGGGGTTGGATGGGGTTTATCTGGGCCGCGAAGGACGAGGAGAAGAAGGTGGAAGTTTAAGCTTGGAAAAGATTAAAGAACTGGTAGCGGATGTGATTGTGTTGTCTTGGGTAAGTTTTTGGTTTTCTTCGCTTCGTTTGAAGGATAATGTTTGTCTTTTGTGCTCTCTTTGTTTTCGACTTCCCGAACCCAATTATTCAACTATCTATCATTTTTACTTTCTTTTTCATTCCCTTTCATCTCCTTTCGGTTCTTTTCTTTCCATTCTACCACGTATGCTAATTCCTAATCATACACCCAGGACATATTCTCCTACAACATTGATCAATTCCTCTCCCCCACCCCTCTAAACATCGTTCATATCCTCCTTGGTCAACGAAAATCAGGGGCTGTCGCTGGCTCTGGATCTGCGAGTGGCTCTGGATCTGGTTCCGGCTCTGTCTCTACTTCTGGTCGTGGCTATGGAACTAGTCATGCAACTAGCATAACCCCTATCCCAAGTCGTGGCAGCGTCCTATCAGCAATCAACCAAGCAGGAACATTAGTGAGGCAAAAGTTTGAAGAGTATTGTCTCGCTGAGGAGGAAGTTTTGGAGTGGTGTGGCAATAGTAGTAGTAATTCAGGGTTGGGTGAGGGCGGTGGAGCTGACGGGGGCGGAGGCGGCGATGGACCTAAATCGCTATCCTCGATATTGTCGAGCTTTTTATGGGGTTCTGCGAGTGCGACATCGGCTTTATCAGAAGCAGCAGAGACGCATCATCATCATCCGTATGCGGGCGCGAATGCAAACGGAGTCTCCTCGGACTCTGACTCTGCGCGACGGTCGGGGTCGGGGTCGGGTTCGGAGCAGAACTTGGACAACTCCACCCTAGTAGATCTTTCTCTCTTCCTCCAACACCTGCAAGATTTCATCACGGGTTGTTTGAACTGGTCTTATGAAACTGAGATGTTTTTTGGGAATAAGGGAGATTCGGTGAGGGGGTATGGTTGGGTGTTTTTGATGAAGCCTGCGTGGAAGGGTTGAAAGGCTTAGGTTGCTGTACCGGAAGCATCTTTAGTAGATATTTAGATTGTGACTCAGGTAGTACTAGTAGTACCAGTAGAGTAGAGTAGTAGTCTTCCGCATCTGATTTATAACTTACACTGTAGTTACTAATGACTAGGATAGAGAGTGTTGAATGGTTATACGTACCGAACCCTGAAGGGAGGAGCGACGGTCCGCGTATGCAATAGCCAACACACGGGAGTTAGTATTAGCCGAAGGTGCTCTCCCGCTACAACAACTGAGAACGACGGTCACACAGCACTGTCTAGTGAGACTGGAGGTAGCAACTCAATCGCCTCCTTGATCGCGTTAGGATTTACTTCCGCATTTATGTGTGGGAAAGATACGTCCTTCATTTTTGCTTATACCCCCCACCCGCGACATGACGAATTCCTAGACCCTGCTTTTGGAGACCAACCATTACTCCAAATCTAATGTCTTTCTGGTCGCGCGACGAGACAAATTCCAGCCAGACCCCTCCTCCAACTTGGTCCGACCGCAAAAAGTCCAGGTTCCTCACTCGTCAAACAGAAGATGAGACAGCCATAGATCCCTCTTCTTCTTCGTCTCCCTGGGTCGGTTCCATTCGTCATCCTTTTGTTGAAGCTTCTTCTACGTTCCCTTATACCTACACTTCCGATACCACTCCTTCAAATCCAGTTTCCATAGGCTCCGCCATACCATCTCCGACCCTTGCTACCTCTACGACCAGTGTTTTACCAAAGTCTACCACTCGCGTCCCCGAGTCGAGGCTGAGATCTACAGCTACGGATGCTTATGCTCAGTCCAACCCTCAGAGTCTCCTGTCCAGGGACCCCTCGTCGCATCAATCCGTCCTACAAAAACTCCTCGGCACCCTTGCCCTATGCACCGTCTTCCTTCCCGTCTTCCCTCTCCTCGCCACCACATACATGGTATTAGGCCACTCCATCCTCCGTGCAGCACATCACCACTCCGACTCCACCCCAAACCCTACTTCCTACCACGCCGTACCCCTATCCTCCTCGGCCAAATCCGGAGCAGTAGGTGGAATAATCCTCGCTCTACCCATTCTCATCCTCCTCTACCCCTTCTTACACTCCACACCCATTTTCATCTCATTCTCCCTCCCGACACCGGCTCATGTTATCCAGTCGGTGTCACAAACCAACTCGTCTCGTCCGGATGACTTTTTTGATGACGAGTCGGAGAAGAGGGTAGTTGTTTTTGGGAGGAGGAGGAGTACGCGTCGTCACCAACATCATCATGGTCAGGACGGGCAGTATGGTCATCATCGTGATGAGGGTGCTTCCAAGACTATGAGGACGATTGGCTTCGCAGTCCTACTCATCCTCGTATTCCTGTTCGGCAGTATATCCGGTCCTCTGGGATATGGCTGTCTCCATGCTGCAAACGATGGGAGGTACAATTCCCAGACGATCTTGTCAGGAAGGCATGCGGCTGAGGCTGGATTGGTGGGCGGAGTGGTGCTAGGATCAGTGTTGGTGGGGATGGGGTTGGGTTTGGCGATTTTGGCGAGGAGTTATTTTGTAGACGAGGAGTAGGAGTGAGGCTGAGGACAGGAAGAGGGGATACGGTCGATAAGGAGTTGTTGTGCTTGTTCTCGTTCTTCGGTTATGGACCCTGGTTTTTGTTGATTTTTCGTGTTCGGTTTATCCTTCGGCTGTTTCTATGAGTTCGTTTTCCTTCGCTGTTCTTCCTCCCTTCCTCCCTTCTTCCTCTTGCAATTAGTTTTTCGAGTCCTACAAGTCCTCTCCTGCTTTGCTTTGCTTACCGTGATACTATGCTATATCTTGTCTTTTTGTTGTACTACTGTACTTCCTTTTGATACCGGTGTATGGTGTATGGCGTTTGGTGTGCATATATGGTGTTATAGTAGATGTTATTGTACTTGATGGGACTGACTAGTACTGACCTACCTACGTTACATATACAACCTACTTCAACTGCTTGGTACTTAGTATACTACTTGCCAGGACTTTCTTGTGCTGTTATACTACTCATTTACTCTCTGTCCATTTACACACGTACACATACCGATATACATACATGTCTTGCAGCTTGTTTTGAATTCAAAGTAGACTTCATGCGTACGTGAGTTTGGTACAAGTCCAATGCACGTACGTTCAGTGCTCGCGGATATTGACATTTTGGAACATTCTTGTATTGTGTACATTGTAGCTTCTGGAATATCTTTGTAGCGCTATAGCTAATGCATATGCCTATTTCGCGAAACACTGGTGCAGTCACTGTCATTCAGCAGACAACCAAGCAATTATCAAACGAGCAACAGGTCCTAGCGTCTTCACATTTGCCCCACTATCCAATATCGGATCGTCATGCACACCACCAGGATGTACATCCATCTCAACTTGATCATGTACCTTTTCTAAACTCTCCTTCAAATCGACAGCATCGTCCAAGAGAACCTCATCCCCCCCAACAGTAATCAACACCCGGTCCACCACCTTGTCGATACCCACAAACCAGTCCTTGGGTGCGCAGCAAACTTTGGCGTAATGGTGTAAGGATCTGGAAACGTTGGTCAGGTAAGCGGATCCCCAATAGAGGAGGCTCTGTGATGGTTAACGTTAAAAACTTGCGATCAACATCTATATCAGGAGGAGATAAAGTCAGTCGTACCTTTGAGGCCAAAATATCGTAGCAATCATTCCGGAAATGTGAGGGCGTGGCTTCATTGAGACCGACCCAAGGAGACATGAGGTATATGCCTTGAAGAGGGCCGGTACCATCCACACAGAGAGGTGAAGGAGGGAGGTCTGGGATCGGATGAAGCGTATGGGACAGTAATTGGAGAATGAGGTTAGCACCTGCCGAGTCTCCTATGAGTGTCAGATTAGTGGGCTTCACGCCAACAGAGAATAGGTGGCCGATTGCGGAAATAATTTGGAGTAATTGGGTTGGAAAAGCGTTTGGATGAACAGCTGTACATGGGGAGGGTTTCTTTTTAGTCCGTGAAACGAAATAAGGCACGTCAGCGCTATTAGTCCGAGTCACGCACAGTAATCCAGGATAACGAAGGCAAGCCCCTCTTGGTTCTTCAGGTTCTTGTTTACATCTTGTTGTACTCGGTGGAAAAAGCTGATCATATAGTCGGCAATAGGAAATAGGTACCCTCCGCCTTTAAATATATGAAGAATAGAATGGCATCAGCGTCGGTATATGCAGTCAAGCAAAATATCACAATGACGGACCTGGAACATAGAGAACTATCCGTCCAGCACTCTTAGGACCAACCCAAAAAAGCCGAGCATCCTTCCCAACTTCCTCAACACTACTCTTATACCCTACTTGTCTGGCCCATTCTTGATACACGACTACACCAGGTTTGCATAAGGACTGACTCTGACGTATTGAAAGGTCTGAAGTCATATGCCGCACACTTGCGTCAAAGATGGCTCGTTTCAACGGTTTGTCCTTGAGCGGACAAGTGAGGGTGCTCAGTAGCATGACCGAAGCTGCAAGGTGATGTAACTTTTACTAAGTAAAGACGAGATTTACCGGACACAAGATTGGCAATTGCACTCACGCAGCATAACCATTTTACACAATAGTTCCCAACGTTCCGTGAGTGTGAGTTGTTGCTGAGACGGTTGAGACATGATAGTGGTATTCCTGTGTCCTTGTCGTTACCCTCACATGTGCCTTTAAATCTTTCGTTTCGAGCTAAGATGATCGGAACGGTCAGTCAAATTCCAGTAGTTGATAGTAGCATACCATTCATCGCGGGAAAGGCGTAACCTCTGCGGTGTGTACATGAACCGCTAGGATACTATGGACTCTGAATCCTGATAATTAGCTTCCCTGTTGACCCTGGTCCTCCGACCGTGTCAATCGCGTGAAGATAGCCCAGGCTGCATACGCCTGGTCATGGGCTGCCAGGAACGATGGGGCCAGCCGTTTCCGAGTCGACGAGTCGACGAGAATTCCGAATTTCACGGCGGGGCCATCAGGGATATCTGCAGAGGATTCTTGAAAGCTCCTGGACTACAATGGCTGTAAGATAGGCTAGCTGCATTGACATATGGTTGTAGATTGAAGATGTCGAGAATGGGGAGTAGTAGTCTACTAGTGGGCTTCCCGGGAAAGTCTCATTCGCAAGGTTTCATCCTGTGTTTCTGTCTTGCCACTTCCAAAGCCATTCATTCGCTTCTTTATTAGATCCTGCGGAGGTGACGAGGGACGTAAGTTGAAAGATAGAGTCGATGTTGACGAGAAAAGGTCGTAGTCTAAAAGACAACATTGCGTGTCCTGACAGAAGGTGCCGTAACATTACGCGTCGGCAACTGGTTGTCTGGCTGTCTCAACTCTGTCTACAACTTGCATACGACAATCCTGATCGTAGGCAGACTTGTTGAATTACCTTCACGGTCGTGTAGGATGGCTTGTATTCAGACCGTATTCCGAGCTGGCTATTACTGTGCTTGCCAAAATTTCATATCATACAAGTTTGCTCTACTTCGAAGACTGTCCTTTCTGTCTATCCTCTGCTTACTATAGGTAGGCACTAAGACAGAATCCGAGAAGAAAACGCAGTATCTATTCTATGTAGTATCCCTCAGAAACTTTCATGCTGCAAGCCCTCACGAATCAAAGTCTCGGTACGAGCGGAACGAGGACGGATGGAGCATTTGAAACGTCGTGGGCGACTAAGAGATGTATGTGCGTTAGTGTCAGTGCCATGAGTACCAGGGCAGTACGGTATGGAATGCGAGCACTCACCAAACCATGCCAGAGCTGTATTCCTCCAGTGGCTCAATGGGACATCCTTTACTGTCGACAGCCTTGACAATATCAAAGCAGGCCAGCATCGAGGCGATAGTGATCCAAATGGACGATTCCGCCATATCCATGCCTGGACATTACACCGAATTTAGTTGTCGTCGTATTTGTCCACGAAAAGAGACTATACCTGGACATTGACGTCTCCCTGGAAAGAAAACATTCAGTCAGTCTTTGAATGCAATACAATCTTGAAAGCTGTAGAGGACGATAATAGACCCAAGAATAGAACGGAAATAAGAGAAGGATGTCCAACTCACCAAATCCAAATAGCATCTCAGGATGTTTGACTTCAGGATTCAGTTTTCCATTAGAAGTCAAGAACCGTTCGGGATTGTAAAGGTGAGTGTCTGGTCCGTAGAGAACCTCGTCATGCAGCATTGCCCTGGTGAATGGCATTCCAATCAGTCAAAGAACTGCGTTGTTATCGAAAAGATGCTACTCACCAGGAATTTCCAACAACGATAGTGTTTTTTTTAATATGATATCCCTGATATTCGTCGTCTGTCGTAAGACAGTGAGGGGCAGCTAAATCTGGCTTCAGCGTCGAAGTCACCAGAAGATTGCGATATGACGAACCCAATGGTGTAATCGGCCTCCATCTAAGAGCTTCCTTCAACAACGCATCGACATACGGAATAGAACCTTGGTCCGAGAAGTCGGGGAGTCGATTTGGACCAACGACTTCGTCCACTGCTCTTTGGCCTTTCTTCAGGATCTCGGGGTTCTGTACCATAGCGAGGACGAAATTCTCAAGAACTGCGGTGGTCTGATAAACGATACGTCAGAAAACGATAAACACCAAGGTAAGAAGAAAACTGACCGTATCACTTCCAGCTGACAAGATATCACTGTAGTGAGTGACATCGATGACAATCTTTCAAGCCCACTCACCAACGTATATGGAACCCAGGGTGTCTTGTAAAAGCGTCTCGCTTTCGGGAGTCCGGTTACCCTCTTCATCCATGGCACTGATCAAGCGAGAAGCGATTGAAGATTTGGCAGTCCCAGCAGCCTTGTTAACAGTCAGTGTTAAGTTTGCCAAAATGGGCATCGTGCCTTACCATAGAGTCCTTGACAAATTTCAGTGGAAGAGTAGGAGTAGCATTGGCATACTCTCGCCATTCTCTAGCCTGCTTTTTGAATGTTCCTCCAGGGAACCATTCCGGAACATACTTGAGGGCAGGAATCTGGTCGACCAGGTAGGATGGAATATTTCCGGCTCGAGTAATAGCGTACACGGCTTTCTCGGATACGTTGACATAGGGGTCGTTCTCAGTCTGGACGTCAATTCCATATGCGGTGGAGAGGATAATGGTTCCCGACATGCTACAAACGCATGTCAGTAGGTTTTCGAGACACAAAACTACAACAGCTTACTGGCGGAATTTAGAAAGGTAGTCCCCATCGGGATTGTCTAGAAATTGTACAAGAGCTTTTCGAGCAGCTTCAAGTTCACGAGGTCGATGGAGTAGGGTTGCGGGAGGTGTAAATTCTTTATGGAAGAGTTTCCGACGCTCTTGAAAGCACATCTCGTCAACACCGATCCCTGCAGAGGATAGGTTGAAAAACACACCTTTCCACAATTCTCCGTAGGGCATGAAAGCAAAATGCCAGTCGAATCCGATACTGAAGACAATTAATAATAAGAACGAAAAGGCAATTTTCATCAAACATACAGCTCATTTAACATAGGCATACGTGGTCTGTTGAACAGTCAGTGCGTGCGATGAAGAAACGGAAAACAGGTACCTATCCGAGTAGATGGAAGAACGCTTGTCGAACAAATCTTGAGCGACCTCCAAGGAATTGGCGATTACAATTGACGTTCCAAATACATTGAGGTGTATGAGATTCGAGTCTGTAAGCCAAGCAGGATAGCAATGTGAGTAGATATTCGTATCAATATTGGCCACCACTCACTGTATTTGCGAGACATCTCCTTGTAGGCAACCCATTCATCGCGCTTTGGCAAGTCGAAAAGATTACCAATTATTGGATACCCGCGGGGACCAGGAGGATACCGCTTGCGTGAACGTCTTACCAGTTGGTAAGAAACGTAAAGAAGAGTGGTGAAAGCAAGCGCCTTTGCGATTGCGATGGGTTCGAGGTGTAGGAGATCCATTGGCGTGAATCAGCGACTAACTGGAAAAGCATCATAGAAGCTTCTTTATAGTACTAGGACTTCAATGTAAATCACAGAAAATCATGAAAGACTATGACCGCTGATAGCATATCCACTCCGCAAAGTCCTAGACGTTCCATTGAGATGATGACTTTAAGGGGAAAAGGAACTTGAACGGTTGTTGACAATGAACGGTGATGGGAAAAAAAACGCTCGCACGTGATTTGAGCCGCTTGGATTTGTACACTCGCATTCTTTACCGCAACCATCCGTTGTTCCTCTCGGACCCGAAGCCTTGCAAGCATCTTGTACGAATATATCAAAAACTGCGCTTCTCAAAATACCCTACTCACCGCTCAAATCCTGCCTTGCTTCAGCGTCTCTGGTTCACCGCAACGATTCGTGCCACACCAGCTCGACAACCAAGTAGGACGCGGATGGTGTCTGAACGATACCTTATTTCTAGCCTCTATCTTCAAAATGAACCAGTTTTCATATCGGAGCCCGATCGCCCGATCGCGAACTTGTTGATGGTTAACCCGGCAGTTGGGGACAGATGTTCCTCGTCTTCCTCGTCGAGATAATCGTCTATCCTTACGCATCAACATAATTCTGCTCCAAGCTTTATCCTCTACGCAGTAAATGAAGAAGCGTTTGGTGTTAAAAAAATTCTATTTACAAAACGAATTGATCGACTCAGACTCTTTAAAGGGCTGAGCCACTTTGTGAGTTCACTGCATCCTCCGAGATGATTTCTCTTTCTGCTCTTGCTGTTGCTACTGCAGCCTTTCTGTTTGCGCTGTACTATCGCTTGTACCAAGCCACATCCTACTCTGGTGGACTCCCTTGTATCGGGGAGCCTGGGATATTGGGCTACCTCAACTCTGCTATCCGTTGCCGAGCTGACATGAAAGGCGTCTTGGAGGAAGGACGCATGAGATGGGGAGGCCGCCCATTTGTTATCCGCACTTTTGTAAGTCCCAATGATGCTCGTACGGAAGTACAGCTCCTCATCGTCCTAGTCTGGTATTTTCTTCGTGCTAGGCAATGACTTTGTCGAGTCCATCAAGTCCGACTCTGATAAAGCGGTGAGCAAGATATGTATCATCCATTTCAAGCATCGCTTACCTTCACTCTCAGTTCGATCAAACGAATGCCTTTACCCAGGTGCTCCTCCAGAAGTATACGCTGGACGTTACCGATAGGACAGCTCTTGTGAACGTCTTGCGTACATCCGTTAATCGTTCTATGGAGAGCTACATTGCGCCCCTTCTAGAGGAGACGAAACTCTCTATCAATGACGCCTTCAAACTTAGGAAAGATACCGGTACTGGCCTCTATGATTATTTTTTTTCCAAACTCATGCTGAGATTTTCCACGTTCAGGTCTTATCGAAATCCCAATTGTACATGTACTAGATGCTTTGATCGCCCGCGTCACCAACCGAGTCATCGTTGGAGAACAGCTCTGCAGAAGCCCGGAGTACTTGCAAGTTATGTCTAGATTTATCCGCAACATGCGTAAGCATGCTGGCTATCTGCGTATCACTCCTCCAGCCTTTAGACCGTACGTTGATTCTTCACATTACTCTGGCTTATCTCCTGACCTGTTTCCATCAGGATTTTGTCCTACATCTTCTTCTTCTTCGGGGGTAGACGCGAACCACTCAAGGGTCTCCGTCCGTATGTCAAAGCTTGCATTGAGGAATCGGAGATTGCGAGTGAAGATGTAAGGCCTTCAATTACTTGTTGCATTTGCTGAAGAGTAACATTCTTCCTACTATTTCAGAAATCCATGGTTCATGCCCTTATTCGCAACCCAGCGTCTGTGAAAACCGTTGAAGAGATTTCGAAACGCGTCCTCTTCCTCAACTTCGCCTCTACTCATACTTCGTGAGTTTTCTCACCTACTACCCTAGCGATAATTCTGACTTAAGTGTTTTGACTACGTCAACTAGTTCGGTCATGCTCAGTCGTACTCTCTTCGAAATCGCCGCTCTTCCCCAAGTCGAAATTGACGCCATTCGAGCGGAAATTACACAAGCACTTCAAGAAGGCGGCGGCTGGAGCAAGACAGCCCTCCTTCGTTTCAGCAGGATCGATAGCGCTCTGACGGAAGTTGGACGTGTCTTTGGACTTGCGCATGGTATGTTTTACTCAGTTGGGATCACGCCTCGGAGATACTAAACTACAAGACACTTCCTAGTTGGTTCCCATCGTATCGCTTTGGAAGACCTCAATCTGGGTGACGGGACTTGTGTCCCCCGCGGGTCCACAGTCGTCGTGGATCACCAACCAGTTCATTTCGACGAGGGATACTACCAAGATGCAGAGAAATGTGACCTGCTCCGATTCTACAAGCTCCGTCAAAAGGAAGAAAGGCCGATTACTGATCCCAAACACACATTCGTTTCGGCAGATGGACACGTAAGTTGAAACATCAAAGATAGTGACATAGTATGCTAACTTCTCTTGAACCATTCAAAGGCACTTGTATTTGGAACTGGTGAGTCGATACAATGGCCAGTCGCCACATATGACCATTTATACTGATTTGTGATTGTTCGAACCAGGTCGCCATGCCTGCCCAGGTCGTTTCTTCGCAAGTGTAAGCTTCTTTTATCCGGCCACAGTAAGGATTTATACTGACAGGGGAACTTCTTTTCAGTACCTGTTGAAGATTATCATCGGCTATATTTTACTCAACTACGACATGTCCTTCCCTGCTGGCGTGAAAGGCAGTCCAAAGACACTGCAGTTCGATAGAGCTGTTTTCCCTGACCCCCATGCCACTTTGGTCTTCACCAGGCGTGGATAGACGTCTAGAAACGTCGAACTGAAAGAACTCTCAGATGAAGATGTTGATAGTAAATATGCCTCGATGTAGTAAACGTTTATAGACTTGAATGATAAGAGTGTTTGATCATGGCATAGCAGTCTGGTTCGAGCTTGTCCATTTGTACCTTCCGACGCGTCATTGTTTCGAGTTCTGGCCTACTTATAACAGTTTCTTAATACAATTTATGATCATTCGAATGCGCGCCACATTTCTGGTAGTCTTCCTTGTAGAAGTCTCATACTCAATGCATACTCTACTGTAGTCACGAATCACCATAGGCACTATGAATATGCTCCGCTGACGGTAGGTAGCTTGATATCTCTTCCCTCGAACGCTTTGGCCATCTTTTCAATGGTAGGTAGACCGCTCGCCACATACAAACGTGGTACCAAGGTAAGCACTGGCAGAGGTTTGCACCGGACAACAGCATTTACTGCTACTGTATGTGCCAGTGGATCTTGGAATTTTCCTCGACTAGTGTTCCATCTCCTGCTAGTGGACTCCCTGATTCTTCCTAGGTTCGGAGCAAGCCCTTGCTCCGGGCCGGACGTAGCCGGCTAATCCTTCGCAAAGCCCCTTCTAGTTCTACGAAGTCCGCGTGAGCCGCGCGAGCACTGCCTAAAGCAGTCAGGAGCCATATCATGCCGTTAGAAGGGGCTTGATCCGAACCTAGATTCTTCCGTGCACCGAGGTCTTTTTGGTGTTGGGCACTCGCGGTTGGCCAAGCGTAATGTTTGTACTTGTGTACCAAAAGCTTCCACCACTGTAATCTGAAGGCCGTCGCGCCCCCACGTTAATTAGACCACCTACCGCTCACTCCTCCAAAGTGCGTGTTGAAATGTGATTTATACTACCTAATCTTGATTTTGGCCAGATGAATTTTTGTGAGTGTCAGAAATGCTGGAATTATCACTGATTATCACTGTATATATACGAGGTCTAGTACTTAAAACTCCCAATCCGAGAAATTCCTCTGGACGAAATGAAGATAATGACAAAAAAACTAGTTCTGTGCAAAAAGATCGCGTCAAGTCTACATGAGGAAGGAGGTTAAGTAAAAAAACGAAATTTACAGACCAAAACGCGTCAAACGCGCCAAACCCGTTACGTAACTGATCTTGCGCGAAGCCCTCGTCGCGCTTTTTTCGCGTCTCCGTTCCCTCTCAAGGGGTAACCGGGGCGTGAATCTGTTACATAGGGTCGGTCGGTTGGTGTCTCCGGTGGGGTCTTAAAAAAAATTTATACCATATTTTTCTGTTGAGGTTTCGCAGTTCTCTGCTACTTCAAATCACTCAAAACTGTCCAAGAATGCCCTCAGTGGCTTTTAGAACCAATATACAAGGTGTATCATACCATTACAGTGTAAAAAGTAAACATAAATGTGTCATACACTAGAAAATCAAATACCCAGTGGAACCTTTCATTGTCCACCTCATCACTAGCTTCATCCCTCAGTGTGTTGCTGCAATGGCTAATGAGGTGAGTACTATGTTCTGGCATGTAACACGTCACATGCAAAGTGCACCAGAAAGTGACTAACTTGACGGTGAGGTGCTTAAACAATATTGGAGCTTGAAGATATGGCAGGAAGGCAGCTTGTGCATATTTGAGGTATATAGAAGTACAGATTAGTGTAGTATTAACAGTGATAGAGCCTCATAGAGCCCTTTGGCGTGTGTGAGTGGCCTCACTGTGTAGTCTGCAACACCAGTGGTACAGAGAAAGGATGACGCGTACACCCGCGCGACCTACCTTCCATATATGGTAGCTTAGTCAGCTGGTCGGTCGGTCGGTCTCGCAACCGATGGCTTAAAAAAAATTTCGACCCGATGTAACGGGTTCAAATTCTGGGTACCCCTTGTTCCCTCTCCTGTCATGACAGGCAGTAGAAAGCATCCCAGGACCACTAATCAGAACGACAAGTTTGCAAAAGCATGTCAAAATCGATGGTCGGCCTCAGAAAAGGAAAACTATGACAAGATGACACCCACCAAAGCAACAAAAAAAAACAACTTCTCAAGGTGAACCGCCAGCTCACAAAAGCAAATACACAGTTGCAGGAGGACCATGAGAGGCTGCATAGGAGGCTAAATGAGACAAAGCGCTTGCTAGAGAAAGCTGAAAATGGTATGGTAGAAAGGAGGACAAGAGAAGGATGAAGAGTAACTGTCACGGATGGCTGCAAAATAGGCAGCTCTACGCAAACAGGTCCTGACACTCTAATTGGGCATTTTAAAATCAAAATTTACATAGTACCTGCTACATAAAAGTCTTGGTAGATGATTGCAACACAATACGAGGCAAATAGCACAAGACATCGAGTGGAAAGAGGCGAGACGACAATTTCGACGTGGGTGCCAGGGCCCAGGAATATGCTCGCGTGGCGCTTAGTCAGCGTCACAGAAACTGACCCGCGAGTGCCCAGCACCAGTCTTTTGGATCGTAGGGAACGCCGGCCCGCCGGGGTCGGTGTATCTTCTTACTCACTAGACCTTGGTCATCTACCCGCGCTCCCTGACGTGGAGAATCTGGCAGGATCTGCCCAATTCAGACTCGGGGAATTTCGTGAATCATATCTTCTTCGTCATGAATTAGAATGACGTAGAATGCGTTGCCCCATTTGATGATCTGCGAGGACCTGAGTTGCTTACCCCGGAGTGAGTCGAGCCAGGAAGAGCCGGTTCGAGTCTTCTTCAAGCTGGTTCGTTCACCGCAGTAGACCGCTTCCGACTTTGAAAGACTTTCGACAACCGCACTCACCGTTACACTCCTCCACGCATCGAAGGCCGCAAAGCAATGGACTCCACAGCAGCAGCTCCTGTGTAGGTTGGACTTTTACTTCCCTATAATTCTGGATGAAACTCGCATTTGTGAAGACACACCCCCTGCAAGCTTCAGTTCACGTCCGCTAAGCGGTCATCATGGCGTTCAAAGCTCTTTCAGGACTCATTCCTCTGATTGCTATCGCTCTCACACAAGCGTCTCAAACACCACTTAACATTCCTACCGACGCATCTCTCTGTGTGAGTCAATTTCAACCAAAAATCAACGTAGTGCCTCACCGTACATTGTATCCGCAGTGTACTGCACTTTCAGGCAGTCTTCCTTCGCTCGTTCATCTCCCGGGATCAGTCGAGTACGAGCGCGAACAGCACAGCTACTTCATCCTCCAACATGCGGAGCTGCAACCCTCCTGCCGCGTTTCTCCTACCACCTCTTCCGAAGTCTCTCTTATCATGAAGACCGTTACAAAACACTCATGTCCTTTCGCTGTGCGCTCTGGAGGTCACATGACTTGGACGGGCTCTAATGTGGCGGGAGGAGTTACACTGGATCTAAGTCAGTTGAACGTGATAGATGTGGATGAGAAGAAAGGCCTGGTACGACTGGGCCCTGGCTCCAAATGGTCCAGTGTTTATGCTGCGATGGAACAGTACAATCTTACGACTGTGGGTGGTCGGATGCCAGAAGTGGGTGTAGGGGGCTTCTTCCTTGGTGGTAAGTTCTCTTTTCAATCAAATGTTCTGCTGTTTCTGATCTAGCGGTATCATATATAGGTGGAATTAGCTTGCTTTCATTCCAACACGGCTTCGGTTCAGACAATGTTATCAACTATGAGGTCGTCCTTGCTGACGGAACTGTTGTTAACGCCAATGCCGACTCTCATTCTGATCTATTCTGGGCCCTGAAGTTGGGAAGCACGAACTTCGGAGTAGTGACGCGTCTAGACGTGTTGACATACCCCTTGAAGGAAGTATGGGGCGGAATCCGTACCTATCCTGTCACCTCAGAGCACACACCACGCCTTCTCGATAATTGGGTCTCGTTCGCACGCGGTGAGGCCTCGACAAGGGAAGAGCTACAGGCACTCATCCTCGGAAGATGGCAAAAAGGGAACGTCGACGAGATAGCTACGATTTGGCATGCTTCTCTAGACTCCGTTCCTAGTCCTCCTCTCACTACGACCGCCTCCATCGACGATTCAACAAGGACCACTACCCTTCTTAACCTTGTCGACGACCTTCAGTCCTCCGATTTCGCCGACAAAAAGCGCAACAGATGGTTCACTTTCACTGTCAAACTCGACGCTCCGTTCATTTGGGACGTGTTCTCTCGTGCAAAAGAGATTTACGATGGATTAGAATATGTGTCGGGAATGCATTGGGATCTCGCATTCCAGCCTATCACGAAAGGATTCCTTACCGCAAGCTCGAAAACCGGAGGAAACCCATTCAAAAATGTGCTGATGGAATCACAGGATGACCTAGCTGGTAAGTGATAAAATCCTGTCTATTGCATATGGTTCTGGTACTGACTTTTCACTCAGTCGTTTGTTTCCTCATCTCGTGGACTGACGGAGCCGACGACGAAGCCATGAGTAAAGCGACCAGCAAACTTGGGGCTTGGAGTGAGGACCTTGCTCGCCAACGAGGTATCTTCAACAATTTCGTGTATCTCAACTACGCCAACGACGAACAACCGGTATACGCTCGCTCAGTGAACCAGGAGGATTTTGCCAGAATGAAGAAAGTGAAGACAATGTATGACTCGGGAAATTTGCTCGGTCGTTTGTGGAAAGGAGGGTTCAAACTCCCTGATCAAGATGAGACTGTAGTGTATGAATCTGCAGCACGCACTGAACTGTAATAATTGTAGAGGTAGTGTATTTGCATGCAGCCTCGGTCGTAGAATCAACGCCAGAAGTATATTTTCCTACTTGCAGCTACAGATTGTAAGAAAGCACGGACGAGAAGAGACTAAGGAGAGTAAAACCAAGATGCCATAAAAATATGATGATCACACACTGGATCTACTAGAGTACAATACCATTGTCATAAGCTCGTCTTGCTCTTGGCTTGTCATCCCGGGAACAATGATGTGTTAGGATTACATCGGATCCTTTCCTGGACCCCCGGCGTATTAGTTCTTAGCTCGGGTAATAAACTCCTACTCCTCCTTACCAAAGTGAACCTTGACAAAACAGTCAACTGCCGTGTGCGAGGCAAGGTGCACGTTAACTCGCCAAATTGACTGTAGGATACACCCAAAATTCGATGAGAAACTTGCATACGGCAGATGAGACACCAACACGCCTTCTGCTCTTTCACACAGACGATGTACCAGTTTCAAGCTCGGATAGTAGCCGACAGCACCATGGGAGAGCGCATCAGTAAAAATACAAGTCGACTTTTTTGAACTTTTTTTGACTTTTTACGACTTTTGACATACTTTTGCGACTACCCCAATCACTTTCAAAATGTAGGTCCAATCGCTTATAGCAGTCAAACCGACTTCAGAAAAGTCCGCAAAGAGTACACAAAAAAGTACAAAAAAGACACTGAAAGATGTCAGTAAGACAGTGAACACTGAAAACTCATTTCTCGTACCTCAAAAAACCCGATAAAAGTAGCCCGAAAGCACATGTATTTCGCGGTATATATGTAGGTACATACACACAGAAAGGATTATACTAGTAGGATACGTACAAATTCTACACCTTTCCTGAGGAGCACTCTTGAAGATGACGTAATCAGCCTAGTGCGCGCATATGTCTGTAGAAAGAGAATCACTTAAGGTGTGCACGTACAAGGGGGGAAAGAATGTCTTCAATAGATACCACCCAGGTGACGAAATATTCTGTGCGGTGTAGTTAGATCAAGCCGAGTTTCGAAGAGAATGTAAGAAACGCACCTGGAGTCCTGAAGCAACGACCAGTTCACGACTACTCCTTCAAATTGCGAGCGCTACTCCAAAACTTTCCCCGATACTCCCATAACCAAGGCCTAAAATGAGAGCTGTCAGTGCTAGTCAGTAGCCCAGAAGACGGAGATAGACATACCTTAGACTTGAGGGGCTGGCAGAGGCAAACGGAAACACTAGTGAGACAGTAAGAAGAATTTCGAGAGACGAAGGAAGTGGTCGCGAAGGAAGAAAACGAACAGCATGTGACCGCAACGAGTCGCAACTGTGGTGGCTGGCGGAGTTTCAAACCTCCCTAGGGCGGCTGCACAAGATTTTCGCCAGAGTTCGTTGTTACTGTCATCACCATCCTCCATGTCGTCGTTGTCCTTCAAGCCCTCCCCCGCTTCCTTTCCGGTCCCGCCTCTATGACCAGCCTCGTGTTCTCAAATGTACTTACTCAGCCCTGCAAAACGTAATTTACAATACTGGTAACACGTATTGTTAAGGCCTCATTTCCCTACTTACCTCCAAGACGACGTGTCGTGTCGTCGTTGTTTCTCTCTCTTGCCCTTTTTTCAAGTTACACTATCCTTCCCCTTGCACTGTTCTGCTCAAATATGTGGGCTATCCATCCATCCCTTACTGCTTGTTCTTCAAGTCTCCCTTCGTGTAGAGATTCATCCACACGTTCCTTACTTATCTGCCTTTCATTTCTAGTAGTAATTCCTTGTTCTTCGCACTCATGTTTATTGCATATGCATGTACATACTCTACACTAAACCTGCAGAGACTTGGCACGTCTAAAAGGTCCTCGGTAAGTAAACGGCCGTAAAAAAGTCTTTCGTAAAGTAAAAGTCAAGTCAAAAAAGTACTTCGGTAAGTAAAAGTCCAAAAAAGTACTCCAAAAAATGTCCAGAAAAAGTCCTCTCCTGAAAAAGGTATGAAAAGCGATGAAAAGTTCTCAGAAGACCAGAAAAGTCCACTTGTAGTTTTGCTGACGCGAGCACCTGCATGAGGAGACCAGCAAAGGGTAAAAAGCAATGGGCGTCCTAGCCATAGTGGCAACGAAGGCCTCACTAGCTAGTAGCATTCACTTGCGCCATTCTGGTCCTCGGGACAGAAAGCTTGACGTTCAGTGACCTGCTTCGATGATGGCAAGAGGAATGGCAAGAACAAGAGAGCAGGACTTTAATTGTGAGAAAAGGGAGAAAGGAAAAAGACATTACTGTACCATTTTATTCAATTCGTCAGTAATGGGTAACGGACCCCCAAAAACGACAAAATTTCCGCCTTGTAACGCGTAACAAAGGCCAGTGACGAATTTATCTACCGTTACACGCCAAAAACCCTCGGGAATCGACCCATAAAAGGCAATTTTTCGTCGCCTACGGCGAAAAGTTGAGCCTTGTAACGGTAACGTCTTCGAACTGACGAATATTTAGGTTCGTCACCGTGTAACAGTAACGGTGGGGTAACGAATTGATTAAAATGGTACAGTATACCTTGAACGGATAAGACAGTCGATGTATGTTGCGTCGGCAGCTTACGCAGAGTTAGAACTGAAAGATGAAAGAAATTGGTAGAGGTGACTTGAAAAGAGACGGCAGTGAAGGTTAACTTTTAGACGCGTAAAAAGAGGATTGTACGACTCGTATCGTAAGGGCATTGAAGTGAAGTAGGCTGCTTGTAACGGTTCCTCTCAGCTCGGACCTAGACGTACGAGTAGACCTCTTTCTATTCTGTGAAATAGACGATAGGGAGGTACAAAGTACGCGACGATGGTCAAAGACAAGAAGTAATCGACAAGGAAAATTTAGAGGGACAGATAACCGAGATGTTACCATATATGGAACGACCCCTTACACTGCTGGTGGTTGGGTTATGTTGTCTTGTAGGGTCCTGAGTGCGGAAGGGGAATATGGCCTGAAGTCATTCATAGTCAACACCAGTTGTAACGAAACTGCCACTGAAAGAAATCGTACATGATTGCCTACAAAGTGCGCCTGTTCCACAGCAGTCCTGGTGCACCTTTCCGGAATATAATACTACATCCAGGTTTTGAGCCGGTAATTGGCCAGTAAGATAGCAGGAAGGAATGCTGAAGTAAATTGAGACGGGCTTGAGCTCGCTGAAGCTGTTCGAAGTTGTTTCGAAGTAGAGCGCATCTGGTGGAGGAGGAAAAGTGAAGTCAGGTACTTCGGTCCGAACTCCGTTGACTGTCCTTTTTAAGTACACCCTAGCCTTCCGACACTGTCGTTTCTTGCGAAGATTTTGAGAATACATATGTCTAAAACTCATACATGTAGTACAGGACTATTTATTTGCAACTTGTGAGCTTTCCGATAAGTAATACCACTTGAATACCACCCTCAGCTAATAGCCCACAATCGGCTCTGCATTCACACCCTTCGCATGACCATTGGCGATTTCCGTCCTAAGAACCACAACAATCAGCACATTGACCAAGCTCCAGTATGAAACGGTGAGAGCACTCACTTGTACTCGGTCTCGCAAGACCCGGCAAAGTCTTTGCCATCAGGACTGCCCAACAAAATGAAGCCCTTATACCCTTGATCCTCTCTCTCCTGAAGAGCCGACTTGTAATAAGGAATTCCACCAGCAAAATTCAGCGGTTCAACGGGCTTCCCAGGAATATTGGAACCATTGTACCACGATTTTGCTTTCCCAAGAAGAGTTCCACCCGCAACGCTCATATTGAGATCGCGCCATTCTTGCTCGGCTTCGCGAGTAGCCTCGATACGGGTGAGTTTGTTGTCCGTCATATATTGGATGCAGCGGTTGATCCAGTCCGCTTGGATTTCCTGTTTAAATAGGGACAGCAAGATAAAAAGATCAGAAGAGACATTAAAAAAGTTGAGGTCCGTACAATGCACGTGGGACCGTTCGACAGAGCAGTAGGAGCTTGAGGGCCGTAGAGGAAGAACACTAGATGAGTGCTTAGTATTAGTATATTGGAGAACCAAGAAAAAGACAATGCTACTCACTGTTCGGGAAATTTGCCGTCGTCATGCCCAGGTTGGTATACACACCACCAGCCCACTTCTCCTTGATGGACGTCCCGTCCAGCCCACGGATATCTATCTGAGTGATGCCACCAGTAACACTGTCGAAACCGCACGCTATGACAAGGATATCAAACTCGTGCTCGATGCCGTCGCTGGTGAGGATGCCTTTGGGTGTGATTTCCTGGATATGAGCCTCGGTAGCGTCAACCAATTCGACGTTTGGCTGATTGAAGACATCGTAGTAGGATCCTTCCATCACAGGACGCTTCGCCCCAAATGGATAAGGGGATACCGTGGGTGCAAGCTTCTCTTGCATCGTAGGGTTGGTCAGTCTGGCGCGAGTCTTGTCCCTCCAGAATGCATAAAGCTCGTCGTTGGCTTCTTGATTGACCATAACATCCCTGTAGTTGCCGACAGCGAAGTTAAGACCACCACGACTCCAGAGGTCTTCCCAGGTCAAGTAGCGTTCCTCTCGTGAGACGGAAAATGTGTCTTGAGGAATTGGTTGGATGTTGTGGCCACCTGGAAGACGTAGGCTGGTGAGCAAAAAAAAAAAAAACGAAGCAAAGAGTTTGAACTACTCACTTAGGGTCTGTTTCCTTCGACTATATATCAACGGCGACAATTCCCTCATCTTCTGGTGCCTTTCTTCGTCAACCTTGGTTTGGTTCATCGGTAAGGCAATGGCTGGTGAGCGTTGGAATACGGTGAGATGTTTGACTTTGGGACCAATATCCGTGACAACCTGTACCCCAGTCGAACCCGTACCGATGACACCGACCCTTTTACCCTTGACGTCGACTTCCTGCTGAGGCCAATTTGCGGTATGGTGCCAGATACCCTGGAATCTGTCGAGCCCGGGAAAGTCAGGAATATGAATTTTGGCGGCGAAGCCAACGGAGAGGATGAGGAAACGAGGGCGGACGATTGTGCCAAGCTCGGTAGTGACAGTCCAACGCTCAGTGCTGGAATCAAAACGGGCTGCAGTGACGCGAGTATTGAAGGAAATATCCTTGGTCAAATCGAGCTTTTTGCCGACGTAGTCGAAATACGAGCATAACTCGTTCCGGTCCGGGAAACGCTCCGTCCATTTCCAATCCTTCCAAAGCTCCTCGATAGAAAACTCGTAAAGAGGAACCTCAGAATCTACACGAGCACCAGGATAGCAGTTCCAGTGCCATACACCTCCCATACCGCTGCCGGATTCGAAAATTTTGACGGAGAAGCCGAGTTTACGAAGTTGATAGAGGTGGTAAAGACCACTGAACCCAGCTCCTACGACGAGCGCGTCGAGCTCATCATTCGTAGTTGTATTGGATGGTGGTGCCATAGTAAGAGCTTCGGGTGTAACTTGAGGTGGTTTCTGGGCTCTGAGACAGGCTTTTTGAAGTCAGTCTCCGCTGTGAACCAGACCATGAACTTGATGTTTAGGTTATCGTACCTTGTTACTTGGGGCTGACTCTTTCAGTCATGCGCTGTATAAACGCAGAGGTAGTCGTACAATTGCCGCACAATGGTTGGCATGCTATGGACCGCAGAGGTTATGGAGAAGAGAGAGAGAGAGAAATTTATTTACACGGCACGGTCCACGAGTTGAACGCCGGTTTCCAGGAGGCACACGCTAAATCCTAGCGGCGATGCCAAACGGTACGCGAATCTCACGGCCCCTTTTGAAGCGTTCAAACGGTTCATTCCTCCCACAATCTCGACGGCCAAGCACACTCACTTTGACCGCAACCAAACCCACAACTGCTTCGGAAACGAAACATTATCAATCTACGCGCTAATATTCCTTAAAATGATACGTATAAATGACAACTATGGTTCACCTCAACTCTTCCAACGAAGATGGATTTTTCTGTCAGCTCCCTTTCAACTGCATGCCTCGCCGTCGTGTGTGCTTCTTTAACATTTCGACTCTTTTTGAGCCGCTCTAGCTCGAAATTCCCACTTCCTCCTGGTCCTAAACGGTCGCCTCTTATCGGAAACTTGCGGGATTTGAACAAAATTGACAAGCCTCTCTGGTTACAATATTCAGATTGGGCCAAGACGTATGGTGATATCTTTTACCTTGAGGTTTTCGGAGCGCCCATGGTCGTCCTTAACACTGCGAAAGCTATCGATGACCTCTTCGAAAAGAGATCTGCCAACTTTTCTGACAGGCCTCGTAAGTCTTTCTACCTTGCTGTTTCGGCGGTTTTGCTTATTCTTCGTGATAGCTATGTACATGGTTAACGAACTCATGGGGTATTTTGTCAAGTCCACTAGTCTTATATGGTTACTTACTCTACACCTTCTAGATGGGCCTGGGACTTCGCTCATATGAAATATTCTGACTGGTGGAGGTAAGCTTATTGAGATTTCATATGCGAATCCTACTGATATACTACTTTCGTCGTAGACTCCATCGCAAAACGTTCCATCAGTATTTCCAACCCCGTCAGCTTCCCGAATTCTATCCAATCCAAAGAGAGTCAGCTACTATGTTCTTGAGAAAGCTACTCGACGATCCAGAAGACTTTCGTGATCATGTCCGACAGTGAGTTCTCATGTACTTGTGCCATCAATTCAATCATGTAAACTAACGCTTTCGCAGTCATGCAGGATCCATCATCCTCAAAGTCGTTTATGGCCATAACATGAAGTTCAAGAATGACCATTACGTCGAACTCGCAGATCAAGCTGTCAGAGGTCTTTCCGAAGCCATTGCGCATGGTTCTTTCCTGGTCGATTTTGTTCCTGCCTTGTCTTATATTCCCTGTGCGTATACAATACTGAATCTCGTCTGACTATCCGCTAATTAACTGCTCCACAGCATGGTTCCCAGGCGCTACCTTCAAGAAAAAAGCTGAATTATGGGCCCATGATTCCAAGGAGACAAGAGATGGCCCATGGGTTGATCTCAAGAAGTCGTTTGTGCGTTGTCCGTAGTTGTGAAACTTGCTTTTGTTCTCATGAATTTACGTAGGATAACGGCACCGGAATTCCTTGCTTCGCCATCGACTCTTTGGAAAAATTCAAGAATTCCAAGCACATGGAAGAAGTCATCAAGAACTGCAGTGGTGTCGCATTCGTCGGTAAGAAGCCTTCAAAACTCTTCTTCTCGTTGTTTCCATTCATACTTGTTGATTTCTCCAGCTGGCGCAGATACGGCAAGTATTCTAGTCTACTATTCAAAGACTGGCGCTTAAGGCTCTGAACGCTGTGCAGACCGTCTCCACCATCTCTTCCGCCATTCTCGCTTTACTCCTCCATCCCGAAGTTCAGACCAAGGCTCAAGAAGAAATTGATAGAGTCGTCGGCAGATCCAGACTCCCGGACTTTGACGACCGCGAGAATATGCCCTACCTCGAAGCCATATTGACTGAAAGTTTGCGCTGGAATCCTGTGTTGCCTTTGTGTATGTTTCCATACTTGTTTTACTCTCAAAGTTTCGCCCTAGTGTCACCGACTAAGTATAATACTTAAAATGCCCCAGCTTTGCCCCATAGGAGTATGAATGATGATATCTACGAGGGACTTTTTATTCCTGGGGGTTCAACTATAGTTGGAAATGCTTGGTACAGCTGCTAATTCTTTTTTATGATTACTGACTTGGGCTAACGCACTGCCCAGGAACATTCTACATGACCCGGAAGCATATCCCGACCCTTTCACCTTCAATCCTGAGCGGTTCTTGCCAAAAGACGACCAGGAACTTCCTCCTGATCCCAGTCTTTACGCTTTTGGGTTTGGCAGGCGGTGAGTCATCGAAAGACTGAGTCTAGAGTTCTTAATACGGATACTAACACATATTTCGCTGCTGCTACCTCTCAGAATCTGCCCTGGCCGCTACCTCGCACTTAACTCAGCCTGGATTGCAATCGCGTCTTTGATGGCTACTTGTCGTCTTACTAAACCGATTGATAAGGAAACTAAGAAGGAAATTGAGCCCGTCGTTGACTATTCCGAGGGTATTGTATGGTATGTCTTTCCCATTTTTATCTGTGCCTGAACTGATACAGACTGACTCAACTCGTACGCAGTCACCCGGCACCTTTCAAGTGTTGCTTCACGCCTCGTTCTCCGGAAGCACTGAAACTCATGCAGGCTGGGTATGACTAGGAGTATCGAAATGCCGGTTTCAGGAATATGTAGAACGTAGATTTTGGTACGTAGTACTACGTATAGTAGATGAACAGCTGAAGTTAAACGGGTTTTGTTTCTGGAGGAGGAGGCAAGTTATTCACCTAATTATAAATTGGATCCGCGGAAGTCTAGAGGGTGGCCAATTTAGCTAGACCGACCATTAAAGAGATTTTCAATCTTAGTCTCAAAAGCCGTACAGGACTTGCCCGTACTGCGCTAAGGCACTTTCACAACATTTTCAGCTTTCGGGCAACAACTGCGGGAAGAGTCGAACCGGATCGCTCTTACGAACCACGACTTCTTTATTTGGAACTCGGATCACTTCTGCTCCGCTCGTGGCTGTGTTCTTCAACTTTCTTTTCTTCTACATACCTTTTTGGCTACCATACCACAAGAAATTCCCCGCTATTGCTCAGAACCCTTCAAAATCACAAATCATGTCCTCAAAAAATGCTTCTCTCTCCGTTCTGGGCACGGACCCTGCTTGACAATTATTTCCATTTTCTTGCGCGCAGGACAGTTGGTCCACGGGTTTAGTAGGCCGGAGTAGGCCCGCAGTATAAAGGTACATAGTATAGGTGGCGTATGTGTGTATGATCACCGCTAGGACAGGATGCTAGTAACATCGTTTTCTTGAATGGAGGCTGGAGCGGGTATGTATGTACTCCATATCCGCTATACTAATTCCCAAACTCAGCCGCCTTGGCCATTAAACAAGACGGCGGGATTGATGACCCTGACGCCGCAAAGATACTTGTTTCCCTTACAACCGGACTCCGATTCGCACTAGCCACCAGGGCGCATCAATAATTCATCTGATCCTATGCTCATCTGGTGCAGTGGTCTTGAATAGCAAGTATGCACAACCAGTCCTACTAAATGTGATTTAAGCTTCCGTGATACAGGTGAGTAAGTACCCATAATCTCAGGTATTTAAGACAGAAAGATTTTCACTTCTCTCCATCCCCTCAGCCTCCTCCCTCTCAATCTAGCACGATGAGGCCTTTCATTTTGACGAGCTTTTCAGCTCTCGCACTTTCCTTCATCTCACAGTCTGTGGCTCAAACCACCTCTCTGTCATATACATGCTCCGAGTTCTTTGTTCCCGTAAACGTTTCGGCATCGACAGTCCAGCTAAACCTCACTGCTCCTAAAGACCAAACTGAGCTTACTGGTATCCTCAACGAGTTGTCTTGGGCAAACTCTACCTTCGCTAAAGACGTCACAATCGGACCTACAACTCTCAACAAGAACTACAAGATTTGGAGCAAGCTTTGCATCCCGAATGACTTCCCCGCGGACGGTGTAGTTGAGTTTGCCATTCATGCGTAAGTATCGCATTTGATTGGTTTCACTGCGTGATACTGATCGTTGAATACGAAATACAGGAGTGCCATCAACCATACCTACTGGAATTATGCAAATGGTACTGGCAGCGATTACGCTGAAGCTGCCTTGAAGTCTGGACATGCAATCTTCATGTACGATCAGATTGGTGAGCCTCGAATGATTTCTTTCCCTCTTATTATCACTGAGTCTCCTCGAAGGTGAGGGAAATTCCGACAAGCCTGATGGAATCCAAGAAGTCCAAATTGGAACCGAGATTGCTGTTGCTTCTGCCCTCATAGACAACCTGCCATCTCTCTTGAAATTCGGAAAGATCGTCGGCGTGGCTCATGCTCATGGAAGGTACGTAGGTAAATCAAGGGTCTGTTCGTTTATACTCACAGTTCACGATTTAGCGTTGTAATGATTGCGCTGATTGCTGAAAGGGGCAACATTTTCGACGCTACCGTGCTCACCACCATTTCTGTCGCTACCGTGGGCACAGCTGCGGGATTGGCCGCCCTCAACATTCAGATTGCGTCTCAAGCGGCGCCAGAGATGTGGTGTTAGTATTTCCAATTCTTTTCTATCCTTCACGCTCACTTACCCAAAACCGCAGCGAGTATCAAGGATACATCCTACACTGTTTCCGCTGGACCTACGAATGATCAAATAGCTTATTACTTTTACCCATTCTTCGACGAAAGTGAGTAAACAGATCAGTTGTTCCCCACTATCAATTTCTCGCTGATACGTTTTATACAGAGGTTCTTCTCGAAGTGCAACAGGGACGAGGACTCCTGTCGCTTGGAATCCTGCTCACTCTGCCTACGAATTCTGTAGCGCAGAATTACACGCACCCCGTCTTCGTCGTGACCGGAGAGCATGACTTGTGAGCTGTGATTTTCCCTGTGTCGTTCACTGTGTACTAACTGAGAATCTTCAATATAGCTTCATGTGTGCCGGACAGTGCAATGTGCCCCAGGGCAACTTCCCTTCCTTACCAGCTGCTGTTCAGAGTCTCTTCCCCAGTGCCAGCAAGTTCGATGTGGACATCGTGGAAAACACGGGCCATTTCATCTTCATGCATAACAGTGGTCCCGATGTCATCAATTCCATTCAGACTTGGATTGAACAAGCCTTGTAAATTTCTCCTGCATCAGCACGGAGGCTGAAGGTCATAACTTGCTAAGTTATTTATCCTACTTTCTTTTACATAGTCTTATTCTTTATTTACTTACTAGTTGCTCCACTCCCTGAATAGTAATTTCTACAGTCACCTCTATCTTCTTGTTTAATCTTCGTTCGTTCATAAAACATATATATTCATAAGTATCTAAGTATAAACCAGAAGCAAACAACTATTCAAGACAGCGGCGGGCAGCAATAGTGCAAGTACAAGCTGTCCGAGATGATACTGCATCATTTCGACCTCAGTTTATGGGGGTCGAAGCGTTAAGACTTGGTCAAATTACTATATCGGGAAGATTGCCCGGCGCTCCCACGGACCCTTTGTAGTAATTTAGCGCCCAAAAAATATTGTTACGCTTTACGAAGATGTTTTTGGGCCAAGTAGGTGGAAATTAGGCCTTCGTTTTCTTTCCACAAAGAGTAGCCTTATGAATCCTAGAAAGGAGTCAGTCTCTTGATCCCACGAACGCAACGACGACTCACTTCCAATTCTCCTTCTGACATTCAGCACCGCAGTCTAGCAAACGGTGGATGAGAAACACGCAGTCAAAACAGAGAAAGAGCCAACTCACAGGCAACCTTGAGACACCGACTGCATCTTTGGAGTTTAACGTCTCTCTTCCCACAATTGGCACATCCATCCGAAGCCAACATCATATTATTGACCGTCTTAACCGTCCCATCGCCTTCAATACGCGTAACTGGCAAAAGGGTATCAACTCCTTCCCTCCTCAACCCAGGCGATGTAACATTTCCCGTATTCAAAATCTCATCCACAGCTTGCGCAAATCCAATATTCCAAATATCATTCCCGATCAACATCGCCAAGTTATCCTTTGTCTGTTTCACCTGCGATGGATAAGCCAGCTTGCCATTAGTCTACGAGCCAGGGAAACCTACTTGATCCGCGACGTAGTATTCAAAGTGCTTGATGGTCCTCGCAACCTCTTTGTTAGGCGGTTCTTTACCTGCACTATCTCCGAGACAATCAAAAGGTGGATGGGTTTTAGCGAGTTTCAGAGCCTCTGCGTAACGTTTGGCAGCGGTAGGGCGATCCTGTTTGTCCCAGGCAAGAAGACCGATGGTCATAGTCGCCACGATTTGGAGACCTTTTAGGACCATCTGGGCGTGAAGTGTTTTGAAACGGGAATGCCATTTGTGTGTGTTGCCGATTCGGAAATTGTTGAGAAGCTTCCATGCCTCTGGAGCTGTGTCTGTATCCGACCAAAAGAAGTAAAGCTGAGTGCTAGCACTATCAGCCCGATGAGTAACTAGCCAAGTACCTTCGTTATAATGCATCTGAGGATCCCTGAGAAACCCTGTAAAGTTCATCCACAGGCACCCTATCGTCTCCTCAGGCATCTCGCTTGGATGACGCGCGGCGGTTGGAGCCTTTGCGTCGACGACTTCATCCTTCAGGATCTTCTTGATTGCCTTTTGGTAGTATTCAAAGGCTTCGTCGGGACGACGACCAATGATATAGGCCTGCTCAGCTTTCTGAAAGAGACTAAAGCCAGAAGACATGGTGGAGGTGAAACAGGGTCAAAGCAAAACGCGTCAACACATGCACGTGTCCCGAAGAAGTTCTCGATCCCATCAAGATCCCATGGTCAGCGAATGGAAAGTACATAGACTCCTTGTTACTGAAGTACATAACAAATAATGATAGAAGTAGTTCAATCTGCAACAACCTTCGGAAGTTAAGCCGTCTCTTGGGGAAGTGCAATCAATTTCGTGCCGCTAACTTGGTTGTTCTTCAATCTCTCCAGACCGTCAGGAATGCCAGCCAACCGTTTGGAAGTTCTTCAGGTCGGTTAGGCTGTGAAAGACGCGAAATGAGCACATTCCACAGCTGAAATGTCTAGGAAAACGACATACCACAATAGTACCATCCTCAAGGAACTTGGTCAAATTCTTATACTGAGCCTTCCCAAACTCGCGATTGAATGGTGGATGGACGTTGCCAAACACAGAAAGGACCTTCTTGCCATCAACCTTGGTCTTGATCTGGTCTCCAGTCGTGACAACAATTGTACCGCCGTCAGCCAAAACATCGTACCCAGCTTGTTCCGAGTCGGCTGAACTGAAGGCGTCATACACGAACTTGACGGGCTCAGAGGTGATCTTCTTCACGGCTGCGGGAAGGTCGGAGAACGAGACTTGTTTTCTGTCGATGAACTCGGTCGCTCCGAGTGATTTGAGGTAATCAAACTGGTGAGCTGAGGCGTAGGCAATGATGGGCGAAAACTTGACAAGGCGAAGTAGTTGGATAGCTGGTGCCTTGCAGTGAGTGACTCTGGTAGCGAAGATACAAGGTAGAATAACTACCATATTGCCCGACGCTTGTGCTACCACCTAAAACTAAAACTGGTCCGGAATGTTTCACGGTTGTGCCAAAAGACGGATTCAGACCAACACCAGTGGGCTGTTGAGAAAACAGGCCTACAGATGCTGTAGCCAGGCCTAACGGGACAGAAGCCGCTTGCGAGTATGAAAACTTTCCCGGAATCTGCAAGCGTAAATAGTCAGCTCTATGAGCTGCACTGGAAACAATTATCGAGAAGAACCTGCCTTGGCAGCGATTTCAGCTGGAACACGAGTATACTGCTGGAATCCCGCGTAATCGTTAGTGAAAAAGCCCTGGAAAACACTGGGAAGCGTTTCAGTCAACGAGAATCGTTTGGAAAGTGAAGATATAACGTACACTCGGTCGCCCTTGCTGAATCCCGTCACTCCTTCTCCAACTTCCTCAACGTCACCGGCGATATCAGTTCCCAATACTGCAGGGTAGTTCTCGACGAAGACACCAAAAGATTGGATCTTCCAGTCAACCGGGTTGAGTGCAGCCGCTTTGACCTTTACCAAGAGTTCTCCAGACGGTACAGAGGTCGGCTTGGGAATCGTCGAGACCACAAACTGGCCTTGTTTGCTATCGAGGAGGAGGGCTTTCTGTTCAGACATCGTAGGATAAAAGTTCGCAGAAGAAGACACAGGGTAATGCGTGAGCGAAGAAGGACAGGAAGTATGGGAAGGACACGTACCGCTTCGATCCACCCTCAACAAGTTTACCAAAGCTAGTTTGTGCGGCTACACGGTCTTAAGGTATCATTATGGTGTCATAGCCTGCGCATACCATCAGTAAGCTGAGTTTGACAAATCAGATCGCTAAGTATGGGGTGTAGACTCTCAAGAAGCTGCTGATTGCTAACTGATTGCAGGAGACAACGTGGACAGACAGTAGCAAGGGGAGAAATTCTGGGCGACAAACTACAATCTGAAAAAGCACAAAACGCAATCGTTGAACTCACCAGCTTACTCACAGGCAACATATCTAGCTCCTCTTTCTAAGGTCCTCCGTCTAGCAGTGTTCATTCGTGGCTCTTCTCCTTGGAATCAACTTGGGATACTAGGTGAAGCCATTCGCGAAGCGAATGTGATTTGGTGATGGTGAAAGAGTAAAATATAACATTGCCTATCTACGTAAGTTTCGCTGCACCGCCGCTTTCCTTCGCTCTATAAGTACAGTCTCTCCCACTAGATGTCGAGTCTACATTCACAAAGTCTCTTGCGGGTGAGCTATCAGTTTCACTCCGCTCACTTTCCCTGCTTTCAGCCGCTCTAGACCATCTACAATACCCTCTAGTCCACCGGGAAGATCTTCAACTCTATTGGACTGTCAAAATCAGTTATTGGCACTTCGTATGTCTGACAAAGAACGAAAACTCACAACAATAAACATCATCCTCAAGCAACTTGGTCAACTTGCTATACATATTGTCTTTGCAAATTCCCGATTCGCAGGAGTATGTACACTGCCGAATACTCTGACGAGCTTCTTATCCTCGACTTTGTTCTTGATGTAATCGTCTTTCACATAGACCATACTGCCTCCTCGCGCAAGAATGTCGTACCCGACTGGTGCGGATTCTGGCAAAGTGACCGCGTCGTAGACCACCGTGACCGGAACAGACGTGAGTTTCTTCACGGCCGAAGCGAGGTCTGCAAATGGAACCTCGTTGCGATCAATGCACTCAGTTGCTCCCAAAGCTTTGAGGTGCGCAGCATGTCGAGCAGAGGCGTAGGTGATGATGGGACTGAATCTGGCCATTCGAAGAAGTTGAATAGCTGTATCATATATGTAGTCAATGTAACGAAAAGGCCGTAATGGACTCGCCAACGCACCATACTGCCCGATTGGGGTCGCTCCTCCGATAACAAGAACAGCTTGGCCCGAGTAATCGACGGTGTCAAAGGAAGGGTTCAAGCCAATACCGTTTGGCAGGTCAGAGTATAATTCTATAGCGGCAGTGGCTAGACCAAGCGGAATAGATGTTGCTTGGGAGTAAGAGAGCTTTTCAGGGATCTGCAAAATGGTTCATTAGCGGGTTTTTCCTAAAGGCCGGCGGTTAGTACTCACCTTCGCAGCTACTTCTGCGAGTACTCGCGTATATTGTTGAAATCCTGCATACTCGTTCTTCGAGAGCCAGCCCTGATTCACTCTGTTGAACTTTCAACAATCACCAACGTCTACGATTGAGGCAGGACACTCACATACGATCTCCCTTCTTCCAGCCCGAAACACCTTCTCCAACATCTTCTACCTCGCCCGCGATATCGTTACCACAGATTGCAGGGTACTTGTCGAAGAATCTGCCCGTATGCTGAACCACCCAATCGACCGGGTTCAAAGCCGCAGCATGGACCTTTACAACGAGCTCTCCGGGAGGAGCCGAAGTAAGTTTTGGGAATGTAGAGACAACGAAGCAACCCTGTTTGCTTTCAAGAAGTAAAGCTTTTTGTACATGCTGTTGAGACATTTGGCGAAGAGCGGTTTATGGATGGAAGGATGGAACGCAGAAATGTGAGGAGTGTCATCTGTTCACATCGTGTACAGTAGTCCTTTTATACGCTGAAGGACCTCCTAAACATTGTCAAAACGATGAGCTCACAACGAAAGTGCAGCGTAGAAGATGACCAAGGAAAAGCACGTACTGCGTGGTTTGAAACATTTGGCGAAGAGCGGTTTATGTATGTATGGAACGCAGAAATGTGAGGAGTGTCATCTATTCACATCGTGTACAGTAATCCTTTTATACGCTGAGGGGCCTCCTAAACATTGTCAAAACGATGAGCTCACAACGAAAGTATAGCGTAGAAGATGACCAGGGAAAAGCACGTACTGCGTGGATTGGCTGGGGCTGGGACCATGGAAGAAATTATCCACATTTACCCGGACAGGCGATGGTCGGGAGGTTTATCTTGGGTTTATCCTATTTACCCGCGCGTACAGGTGCATACGTCGCCGCTCGCGCTCAAATTGACTCCTCCTCCTCATCCTTTCAGCCTAACGCACTCCTGAACCATCTTTTTTTGTTCTTTTTTTGTGTCCTTTCCCGGTGTCTGTCAATGGCACACGACGTTTAAAAGGAAGAAGTACCGGTGTTTTCTCTGCATAGAAGAAAACGAGAGCCATTGGAAAGAGAGGGTGAAGTAATGACCAGACAGTTCCTGCAGATGGGGTTGTGAAGTCATGTACCAACCAAGTACCAACTGCCAATTGCTGTGGAGGCTGATGACGAGAGATAACAAGAACGTTGGTTTTCGCGACTCTTTTTCATTGTCAAGTTATTCATTGAACTCGCAGACCCAAGAGGACATGATTTCAGTTGCTAGGCCCGCCCGGAAGGATGACAACAGCTTCAGAACAAAGGATGGACGCAGTCAGAAAGGGTAAACGTACCATTAGCCCTCTCCGACCGGTACCACCCAAGCTTCATTCTCTAACACCCAGCAACCGAACTCCTTGAATCTTTCAGCAAACTCTTAAGCTTCTCAGGTTTAATACGCCTTCACGTTAAGCTCGCCAGCGAGTGGGGAAGTTGGTGAATGGCAGATACGACGAAGCGCCCATGTTTCTCTTCGAGGAGAAGAGTCTTTTGCTGGGACATTGTGCTAGGGATCCACTGGGAATGAGTCAATGCTTCAAGTTGATTGGACGATCTTTGTAAGAGGATTTGTTTTTTTATACGTCGCAGAATACTGATCTTTCTCGACAGACGACTTGATTGAGAGGGAACGCCGACAGTCACCCTCATCCATACTGCTGGTGTAGACTAAATTTAATTTGACCGTCGGTCAATAGAGAGTTTGTGCACGTGCCACCAGATGCCGTACACGGCTAATCTGGCGTGTGCACGTGGGTGGCTGCCAGCAAATCTTCTGTAGCGTAGACTTCGCGTTGTACCTCTACTATGCCTCGTACTAAGGGCAAAAAAACATAACCGTCCTACCAAGACCTCTACCCGAACTTCACAAAGGCTTCGTACCAAGGCAACAGGTACCCGCAATGCCAGTCAAACCATTGCGCAGTGAGTCGAGTAATACGAGATACACGGGAGGATTCCCATCCAAACTGCTGCTCCATATCTACAAGCTGATTAGGATAGGTGAGGCGTCGTAAAAGCATGCAAAGAGCGGTGAATGAATCCTGTTTGATACGGGTCTGTGGGCAGCGTATATACTCTGGCATTTGCATTGCTTGTACCATTTCTCGTACTTCAGCCTGTCAAAAACTTGGGACGACATAAGTGCAAATGCAAATAGCACAGTTATTGGCCATGTACCGGAACTGGGCCAGCCAAGCCTCATCCCCCCATTCAAAATGTTTGCTGGACCACCCTCACGAATTTTACCCACTTTATCTGCCTCTACCTCTTCGTCAACAGCGTCTAAAAGTTTCTGAATGAGTTCTTGATATGCGATGGACTCAATAAGAGCTCTCCGCTCCATGCCAGTAAGTCAAGATTGACCAGAGGACGAAAGGAGAGAAGCAGCAGGGAAACACGCAGCGTATGGCTGCCACCATGTGCACATGCCAAATTAGCCGTGTATGGCATCTGGTGGCACGTGCACAAACTCTCTAATATATCAGTGACGTTGCCAAATTTGGAAGTCCTTGGCTACAAGACTATGTACAACCTCCTTTTGAGAGACATACTTCACCAGCTTGATTTGTTACAAAGTCTCCTGAGGATGCGCAACAAGCTTCACTCCGCTAACTGTTCCCGCCTTCATTCTTTCCAAGCCAGGTGCGATTCCGCCCAGACCACCAGGTAGAATTTCAACTCTGTTGGGCTGCCAGACAGAGAAAGTTGACCATCAACAGGCTGCGACGACCTCCAATGAAAGGAAGACACTTACAACAATATCTTTTTCAAGCAACTTGGTCAGCTTCTTGTACATTACTTTCCCAAACTCCCGAGTCACTGAAGGGTGAATGCTCCCGTATACTTTGACAGTGTTCTTGTCATTGCCTTTGTCTCTTATGGTCTCAAATTAATTTGGGATCTAGAATGACCAGGTTTCCTCCACTGGCGAGGATCTCATACCCAGTCAACGTGGAGTCATGCTTGCCAACGCCGTCGAAGACCACCTTGATTGGAGCTGATGTTAACCTTTGAACAGCACCAGGAAGATCCACAAAAGAGACATCCTTGCGATCTATAAACTCGGTTGCGCCCAAGGACTTCAAGTACGCCTGATGTTTACCAGAGGTGTAGGTGATGATGTGCCCGAATTTGACTATTCGAAGAAGCTGGATTGCTGAAGAGTTATGCTGTCAAACCTGGTGTACGTAGGCACCATACTGGATGATCACACACCAAATTGTCCCACAGAAGTCGCTCCACCAATAATGAGAACAGCTTGGCCCGAGTAATCAACCGAGGTATTGAAAGTGGGATTCAACCCAGCACCATTTGGTGATTCGGCGTACAATCCTATCGCGGCAGTCGCCAGAGCCAACGGGATGGACGCTGCTTGAGAATATGTGATATTCTGGGGTATCTGCATAGCTTGCTTGTTAGCGTGTGTGCTACTTATTCATTTTTTGATGCGCAAACTTGAAGTACTCACTTTTGCAGCTAGTTCTGCAACAGCGTGGGCATATTGTTGAAGCCACCATACTCATTAGCGAAGGGCCATCCCATTCTCTGAGTCATTCTGCAAGTACGGTCAGCATCTTAGATAACTGGAAAATAGCTGTCTCATTTTGGAATTGCCACTTACATTCGGTCACCCTTCTTAAATCCTACTACTCCATCCCTGACTTCCTCCACTTCACCCACAATGTCATGACCACTGATTGCAGGGTATTTGTCGATAAACATGCCTTCCTGCGTGTACCAGTTGATTGGATTCAAAGCTGCTGCGTGAACTTTGATGAGGAGCTCTCCGGCTAGTGCTGAGGTGGGCCTAGGAGGGGGAGGAGGAGGAGGAGTCTATTACCCAGGCTGGGACCAAAAACTGATGCACCGGGGGTCTGGGAAGCGTCCCGATGTAGGTCTGAGTACATCATTGTTCCTGGGATGATAGGACCTCGAGCAAGACGAGCTGGCGGTTCATAGGTCCGTCATCAATCCACCCAAAGTTCTACCACCGCTGAGGATACAGGCAAGTACAATAATGTTACTGATGGCACTACCATACAAAAAACTGTTGATCTACATACGAGCTCCACTGACACTGTACTGTAACTATATTAGGTTTTCTTAAGATAACTGCAAATTTTGTCATTGCAACTTAAGACAGCTCAAGTCTGTCTCAAGTCCTGTATTTAGTATATACACTATAAAATACATTGGATGGTAGCCATCTGAAGATAGCTTAAGACATTAAATAAGATATTGAAAATGGTAGTATGGCGGCAGACATGAAAACAGTGAAGATGATCTTAAGACAACTTAAGATATGAAAACAGTAAGACAGTTGAAGGTCACAATAGGGGCTATCTTAAGACAGCTTAAGATGTAGGAAAGGGGAAGATGAATAAGAGTAGGACAGCTTAGGGAATGAAAAAAGCAAAGATCGTATCTTAAGACAGCTAAAGATACAGTGGGCAAAAAAATTGTCCGCATGTTTCATACTTTTGCAAAGATTGTCAATTATAGAGCTACTGAATAGAGATGAGACAAAATAGTCAGTGATGGCCTGAAAGCCCTTGATAAGTGCTATGATAATCTTCTTGTTTTGTGTTATTTGGTCAAATACCCATGGAGATATACCCAATTTAAAATGGTAAGTCATTTGGACAATTTTTTGAGTTGCTACTTTATCAATACTATTGGCACAATGTGATGCCTCATAGATGACATCATAAGTGGAGCTGTACAGTGATGCAATGTATACATCATAATGATGTCATAGCTGTCAGCTAGACCATATATAAGGACATCCAGATCATCTATTGCCCCCATAAAATCATGAGACCCATCACCTCCACTCAGAAAGACAATGTCCTCTCTCATCTCCAAACTGGCGCTTCATCCAGGGAAATCTCTGCTCAAACTGGAGTATCCAAGTCAACGGTTGCCTCTCTGGCCAAAGAGATGTATCCTGACAAGGAGAACCATAAGACAGGGCACCCTAAGAAGCTCTCTACCACTGATGAATGGGCTGCTATCAAACAAATCAACACTGGGAAAGCCAGGAACGCTGCAGAGGTGGCCAGAAACATCAATCCCCTTCTTGACCAAGCTATCTCCACCCAAACCATGCGAAATTCCCTTCACAAACATGGTGTAGACACCAAGAAACCACAGAAAAAGCCCAAACTCACTGCAGCTCACAGGAAGGCTCATTTAAAATTTGCAGAGAAGTACAAGGACTGGACTGTGGATGACTGGAAACGGGTTATATGGTCAGATGAGACTAAAATCAATCGGTTTGGGTCAGATCGGCAGCAGTTTGTGTGGGGTAGGACAGGTGAATCCATGGGAGAGAGAGATGTGGTGGAAACAGTCAAATTTGGAGGAGGAAATATCATGGTGTGGGGGTGTATGGGATGGATGGACCTGGAAACATGGCAGAGGTTGAGGGAAGGATGGATGCAGAGCAGTATGTGGACATTTTGGAGAACAATCTTCTGGAGAGCATGGATCATTTGGGTGTTGATCCGGAGATGGCCATTTTTCAGCAGGATAACGATCCAAAACACAAGTCAAAACTAGCCACCAAATGGTTTGAGGAGAACAAAATCCATTGCATGAGCTGGCCTGCTCAGTCTCCTGACCTAAACCCCATTGAACACCTCTGGACAACCCTCAAACGCAAACTCAATGAGTATGATACAGCCCCATCTGGAGTTTGGGAAATATGGGATAGAGCAGCAGAAAAGTGGGTGGAAATCACAGAAGAGGATTGTCAGAAATTGATCAGGAGTATGCCTAGAAGGATCAAAGCTGTTTTGAAGGCTAAAGGAGGGCATACCAAGTACTGAGCAAGCACTTTCTGTATTTTAAGGCATATGTCAAAAAATTGTCCAAATGACTTACCATTTTAAATTGAGTATATCTCCATGGGTATTTGACCAAATAACACAAAACAAGGAGATTATCATAGCACTTATCAAGGGCTTTCAGGCCATCATTGACCATTTTGTCTCATCTCTATTCAGTAGCTCTATAATTGACAATCTCTGCAAAAGTATGAAACATGCAGACAATTTTTTTGCCCACTGTATGAAAAGGGAAGAGGGATTAAGATGTGAAAGAGTAAGATGACTTAAGACAGCTTAAGATCTGAAAAAGGTGAGACGACTTTGATATGAGCAAAGTGAACAAGGTAAGCCATCTTAAAATGGCTTAAGATATAAAACAAGTCAACTTACAAGTACAAGTCGATTAGAATTCAATCCACCACACTCAAGTCTGACTTCAGCAAAGAATGTTGCAAACCACTCACAGCCTGCCGTCCTACACCGTATAAACTTCCAGGGGTAGTTCTTACTCTACCTCAATGGCCCTATGAAGAAGAAGGAAAGAAATGGCAGAGTAGTTAGTCAGATTATCAGTGGAAAAGAGCAGAAGGAATAAATGACATGAAATTTGGAACATTAAGACGGGTGGAGGATGATGAGAGAACAGTGGAAAGAGAAGAAGTAAAAATAGGAAGGCAGTGAATATATGCACATGATACACAGTTGGGATGAGCAGGAGTAAAGAAAAAAACCAAAGGAAAGACCAACGAAGGAAGAGAAGGTAATAAAGATAACATACCTTGGCCACACAGCAAGTCTTCCACCATCAACCTCTACTCCCATGAGAGCCAGCACTACTGCCAGGAGCAAGGGCATCAGTGTTAATGCTTGTACCAGCATTGCTGCTGTGAAGAGAGGAGAGACGGTAAGGGTGCTTTTATAGATGGAGAGAGGTTGGAAAAAATGTCATAGAAATGGAAGCGTAAGGTATGATAGAGACTGAATGGTCGGAATGCTGAGCGTGTACTCAGTGTTGTTCTTGTTACAGTCGTTATTGTTCTCGCTGACACAGTGGACAATAGTGGTGGTAGTGGACAAGCTTGTATCCGAGTCTCACAGCGGGGTACGGAGCATATTTGCCTGCTATTTTTTGTGCGCTGTTAAATGACGGATTTTGCTTGGCACTGGGCATACTCCATATGGCACCAATTTGAGGCCGATATTTCATATGGAGTATGCCCGGGGCCGAGCAAAGATCCGTCATTTAAGAGTGCACAAAAATAGCTGGCAAATATGCTCCGCGCCGCGCTGTGTCTGGGCCCTAACAATTAAAACAAATGCGCGTGATCATGAGACCAAACATGACCTCATGTTGACCTCACGCGTCAATTGTCAATTGACGCGTCAGGTCACAGTCATAGTGACTCTTAAACGCAACCACCACCTTCAACAAGTCACCTTCGCTTGTATCAACATTGCCACCGTCTTCATCCTTGCCCTTCTCACCTATGCCATCTTGTGATCCCTATACAACCTCCTCTCAGTGTTATTCCCGATCCCTGGTATGCTGCCATTTCCGATACTTGGCTCTTGAAACAATGCAAAGTCATCCACTTGCTTTCCACTCGCTATTCAAAAAGTATGGCCCCATCGCCTGTGTTACCACAACATGGTCATTTTCAACAGCCTATCTACAAGTTTGACAAGAGCAATTACTACAAAAGCCTCATGTATGCCATTCCCTTTCTCCTCGCCCTGGATGACGTTCTGACATGCATATATCAGGAATGAAACTATCACACGTAAGACGTTTATGTTTTGCTGGATATACGCGCCTTTTATAATGCTTTTATGCCAGTATGGCCACTCTCAAACATGCTCCTCGTTACAGCCCACCAATTTTGCTCAGTTCCAGCCTGAGATACATGAACCTACCCTTGAACTCATCAGTGTATGTACTCATTGACTGTCTTTCTTATTTTGATGGTTGATGATTAGGCTTTCATTAGGATCTTGCGACACTCAGTGGCAAATCCGCTGTAGAATGTCTTTCTCTGTTCTGCAATCTCATTTCCCTAAATGCGGCATTCTTGTGAGTGACCTTACTCTGTGAATGTTTTCTTGTCAAGGTTAGTAATACATTCATTTTTCCAGCGAAGCATTGTGTCTTGTTGCTGGCAATATCGAGGATCCAGCGCACAATGAATTTGCAGTCAACGCCAGAAAACGGAGGGCCAGGAAAAAAAGACTGGAATCTGGTGGACTATGGAATTGCAAGTTTTACGTTTTTCATACCCCAAGCCATCTTACCCTTTTTCATTTCTTAAGCCGTCTTAAGACGGCTACCATCTTCACTTTTTTCATACCTCAAACCATCTTACCTTTTTTTTCATATCTTAAGCCGTCTTAAGATGGCTGCCATCTCCACTTTTTTCATATCTTATTCCTTCTTTTCATATCTTAAGTCATCTCAAGACAGCTGCCATCTTCACTTCTTTCATACCTCAAGCCATCTTAAGATGGCTACTGTCCAATGCATTTTATAGTGTATATACTAAATACAGGACTTGAGACAGACTTGAGCTGTCTTAAGTCGCAATGACAAAATTCGCAACTATCTTAAGAAAAGCTAATATAGATTCATCACTGTAGAGCATAACCAGGTAGCATAGGGCCAGTTTAGCATGTCGGTAAGCCATTGGTGTAACATGCCTGAAGTTTCCAAGAATTTTTACGACCACATTTGTAAAGTTCTAGGCTCATCTGAACATGCTCCACTTAAGTAGGATAATGGTCATAGACTTTCCGCACACACTGATGGCAGACGAAGCACCAAAAGCGCCGTCATCAGCAAAGCTTAAGGCAGTTGCGTGGGAAAATGTCCAGCGGTGGTAATGGAGTACTGCAGATTTATTGAAGTGTATGTACACGATGAGGCTACTACCAAGCACAAGTCAGGCTTATTCTGCACAGGCTTGCGTGACGTCTGCTGCTCGTAAGTGAGTCAGAATGGTCTCGCAGCGGTGGAATAGCGGACAGGTTGGAGGGCCATTGTGCGTGGGGAAAAGTACTGTGCGCGCGGAAAAGGAGAGTAGTGAGCTCGTTGTTGTCAGCGACGTCGGCGAGCAAATACCACGTTGGTGTCCACCAAAATCGATAGCTCGATAGGAGTGCACCAGAGGATTTCATATACGAAGATTGGGTTGGATAGAGGAAGAACTGAGCTGGATGCTGCAGTTTTACTTTGGATGACGTTCCAAGATGATGGAAACGTGAATGGTAGAAACCACAAAGCGGCCGTTTTTGCCTTCGAGAAGAAGAGCATTTTGCTGAGACATTCTAATGTCAGTCGCAGACTCGTGGCCTTTCGATATTGTACTTCTAGGTTTTTCTTGTCGATTTTATAGCACTGGGAACAGTCTGTGGGTAGCTTCCGGACGCCGGAAGCCATCCGAAGGCAGTTGAGGTTTATTATATACACAGTAGACGTAGACTTCGAATAACCTTCCGGTGTGAAAATCCCCATCCGTCAGGCAGAAAGTAATAAAGGACTGCGGAAGGCATTAGCGTTGTATATTCTAGGTAAGTTCCAAAATCAAGAAAGCAAAAATAATAAAAGAATGCGACACTTCAAGTCCTTTTCTTAAGATACCACTTCAACACCTTCAACTCTAATCCCATCGCTGAGGAAGCACTCATGCTTTTTGGTTCTCCCTTTGCTCCTTTTCTCTCCTCTTCTGTCTACACCCAGGCCCTATCTTTATGACAACCCACACTAAAGGAGTCAACACCGCGCACACCAATCCAAACAGAACATACGTCCACCCAGGGTTCAAAGCCTTCAGCACCAGATCGATTACAGACGTAAGAACAGCACCAAGGCCACCACGGAAGAGGTTGTTACATGCTGATACTGATGAGCTCTGTGTTGGCGCGAGATCAACTGTGACGGTTTGGGCAGCATTGAGGACTAGGATAGATGTGATACCGACTAGAATCTGGGTCAGGGATCTCAGTTGCCTGAAACTCTAAGAGAAGACTCACTAATGAACTGCATGATCAACGGTGCTGAGATATGCGTGGCTGCTTGCATACACCAACCATAGCCTATCACGGCGCCAACATAGAAAATCATGATGTATGGGATCACACGCAGACGAGCCTGTGGGGGCCAACGGGTCAACTCTGTCAAACAATACTTACGTCGAAGACCAAGGCTCACATATTCTATGGGAAAATCAGGGTCATCACGAGCCTTCTTGATGTCGATTTCTGCAACCGCTGCTTCTCCTCCCTTTTCCCTCATCTTTTTCTCTCGGTACTCTTTACTGACACTACGCCATTCTCGATCCAGTATCGTCCCACTAATCAAACTACCAATGGTCATACCACCGCCGATACACAGGAAACACAGTCCTACTTCAGTTTCAGTCAAGAAAGGATAAACTTCACTAGAAATAGACCACATGAGCACCAAACTTCGGAAGAAGACACTCGAACGCACACGAATAGGGAACTGATCGTTGCAGTAACCGCGTAGTAGACAGCAGAGACAGTTCCGTTGAAGAAGAGCAATAACGGAATATCAGGGTAGAGAAGCAGAGTCAAGGGATTTCGAAAACGTTTTCGTGCTGTCTTGGTGTTTTCTAACTGCCTTGTACCATCCTCATTCGTCTTCTTATATCCGGCCACAATGGGGATGACTGGACGTAAGAAAGGAGAGGGCTTAATGCTTCCATCTCCTACGATGGAACGAAGTGTCTCTGGAAGGAACCTATGATCATAAAGTCAAGCAGGGACTAGTCTCAAGTGCTTCCCGCGCTCACAAAAGGACGAATATGCATGCAATACCCGCGGCTATGACGAGGAACCAGAAAATTGACCTAACAGCGCAGACAGAGATTTAGCGATCGATAATCTGAAGACGAATTTGCTTTCACCACCTACCTCCATCCAAGGCTTCCAGCCAAAGCGCCACCAATGATCGGCCCAATAGCCGGTCCAATCTGACGTTTTATCGTCAGTACAATTCAAGGTACATGCACGGACTAACTCACCAAAGGCCCTGTTTGATACGCGCCCATAAAACCACCGCGCTCGTAAGGTTCTGCAATGTCTCCGATAACACCAGCACCTAAAAACGTGTTTAGTGCGCTGAGATATGAAGATAACAGCACTTACCCAAAGCAATAGTACTTGTACTTCCCGCCGCTTGTAGGCATCTCAGGACCATCAAAAGCCAGTAAGCGTTTGTTGGCGTCAAAGCTAAACCCACGCAAGAAACGGACAAGATAGCCAGACAAGCAGCGTAAATGAGACGACGACCGACGTAATCCGCAAGGGCACCAAAGAACATTGGAGCTGCAATGCCATCATAAGTCAACTGTCCACATGAAAATTTACAGTGCGCACATATGCCTTGAAAGACCATGTACATCGTAACCTAAGAGTCGTGTCACTATCAGCAACAAGGCTAAATTCCCAGGAGTCAGATATCGCGACTCACTGTCAGGTTGATGAGCTCTGTCGATTTGTGGAACGCATTTGCAATTGTCGGTATAGCAGGAAAGTAAACGTTGGCGGTCAGAGGACTTCAAAGAAAAAGGAAATTAATTGGAATGAATTGGAAATATCAACATAGATTTTGATCTCGAAACGTACCTGAACAGTCCTGAAGCTGCAATGAGCAGAACGAGGAACCATTTCTCCCTCTTGTTGTATACGCTATAGGGCGGTTCCTCTTCAGCCGATGCACTTGTAGAGGATTGTTCCGGTGAACCTGGCGGTTCTTGGACTTTAGAAGGCTTGGGGTCAGACATCTCGTGCAGTTATGAGGTCGTATCTTTTCGATGCAGGTATATCTAGAGGGGTATATCCTGTGAAGTCGTGATGGTCAGTGTTTTGGACAAGAAGCATCATGCTGGATGTTATAGACGAAGTCATAGCGCCCGTGAGAAAATTAAATGGCGTAGTTGCATCATTTGAATTTGTCAGAAGTTTCACCGATCAATAGGGGTCAAACGCGAAATTATTTTTCCGAACACTCTACACCTATATCTAGGATCGAGGGAGTATTCTCTTCTTGCTTTATCTCCACCATGAGCCTCTGCAAAGACTGCATCTCAGGTGAGTCTTGCATCCTATTTCCCTCGATCGCTTCAGTGCACTTACGTGCTTTCAGGCGTTACACACGAGGGTACCCCCACTGGTATGCCATCAAAGCGATGTGTCCTATCTTAATCTGACCGCGCATATACAGGCAACTGGGAAACCATTGGAACTGTAAATTGCTATGTGGCGACACCAACCGGCGATTACTCCAAAGACAAAATAATTCTCTATCTAACCGACGGTTTTGGGCCGCAACTCGTCAATAACCGCGTAAGTGTCTCGACTCGCAAATACACATCGTTTAACCAAAAATTTGAAGCTTCTTGCCGACGACTTTGCGAAAAATGGGTTTAAAGTAAGTTTTCGAGTTGACAGACGAGGTTACATGTTTACCAATGAGATATAGACGGTCATCCCTGATTATTTGCATGGCGACCCCATACCAGCCGACGCTTTGACTTCACCAGAAGTACGTGTTAATATGTAGCTCTTCAGAGCAAAGGACTAAAATCGACCCATCAGTCTAATTTCAGCGTACCTGACTGGGTGGCCAAGCACGGTCCTGAACGAACCCGTCCTCCTGTAGACAAGGTTATCGCTGCGCTAGTAGAAAATGGAGTTACTAGATTCGGTGGCACGGGTTATTGTCTCGGAGGTATGTAGCGTGCATCTATGTCCATGGGTATTCTGGCCAACGAGTATAGGCCGCTACGTATTCGACCTCGCCTTTGACAACATCATCCAAGTATCTGCCGTCTCACATCCTACATTCCTGGAAGTTCCCGCTGACCTTGAGGTACGCAATTCCAGTTAAATGGCAATACTTATGTACATGTCAATGACGCACCTTTATGTATCCAGAAATACAAGTCCTCCTCCAAGGCCCCTCTCTTGATCAACGGTTGCGAATTTGATGAATGGTTCCCTCCATCTGCTGGAGTAAAAGCTGACGAACTCTTTGGAGAAGGGAACTTTTCACCGGGCTACAGGCACGAGTACTTCGAGGGTTGCACACACGGATTTGCTGTCCGAGGCAACCTGAGTAATGCACAGGTCAAGGCTGGTAAAGAGGGGTCCTTCAAATCGACTGTAGAATGGATGAAGAAGTATCTTTGAGGAGAATGTAGTTAGTGGTTTGAGAAGAGAAGCATGTAATAGATCATGATCCATTCCGGAAGTTTCCGACTGAGTTTTCCATCTACTTACGGACGACCGTCGACATTCGGAGCTCCTCTGTTCCACTTGGGTACTCCAACGGGCTACTTAATTCTTGATACAAGAGGAACGGTTCTGATTCTACTGACCGTTGCGCAATTGCATTGACCGCAACGATTCCTGTTTTTGAGCACACTCGGCATATGTAGGTGTCAAGACTCAAGAGCACTGTTCACAATGATCAACTCTGGGCCATCTATTTCATACTCTATCTCATCCGGGGCAGCTGAAGATATGATCTTTGGTAATCAAATGTGCGATTTACTGGCCTAAGCCATATAAATACTGCAATCCCTTCGCGGCGGGTCCCCTACTGGCCTTCTGTCTTCATATCTCTGCACTCTCGTCTGGGCCTTGTTATATCTAGGGACGAAATTTCACAGGATAAATATCAATCGAACGATTCAAGTGGTTCTTCTGCTCGTTTCGATGACCAAATTCATTGACGCTCCGGCGTAAGTTCTCTCCGAGTCCAGAGATATCTTTATTGACATTCCTCTTATATCTCAACAGCCCCTGGCGTCTCAAAGCGCGCAGTTGGCAATTCATGGTGTCTTCCGGGTCTAAGGTTGACAGCTTCCCTGCTGGATGGGCTGCACCATGGCAAGCTGACGAGCTCGCTGCTGGTGGTGAATTCATTGGTGGGCCTGCATTAGTGGTAGTAAGTCATACCTGTTTTCTTCATGGAAAATCTCTTATAATTGCATTCGCTTTGCAGTTGGTACAGTACTCTGATACTCCGGTCGGTGCGTATTGCAGGAATCGCCGTCACTCGGACAATGCAATTGTACTGACAATAGATATTTTTTCTTCAAGGCCGCTGTAAGTGCTCTTCATCTTCTCGAAGGCATCGCTCATTCTTGTGCTTATTCAGATGACGAGCTGGGATTTGCCCCGGGTAGGTGGAGATACGCGGACGGGTCGGTGGGGTTTCGAACGAGCATCATGCTAGTTTCTAGCAAAGATTCTGTGTGGAATGGTGACACAATCTTGCTTGATTGTACCGTTGAGCTGCTACTGATGCTTAACCAGGTCGTCGTAACTGGAACATTCCCAGTAGGTCTATGTTTCTCGATTTGGAAACAAACCACCTACTCATATCTTCAACTATCTCTGTAGAACAAGTGGCGACCTTCAACTACGAAAGTTTGCCTAACGGCTCCTGGTCCCTCTCCGTTTCGCAGGTGGGCCAGGAATCCAACCCCTTCTTCCATGTAACGGTCAATCAGATTCCGGTCGTCTCCAAAGTACCCATACCGCTCAGTACAAAGTGGTTTGGTAATATGTTTTCATACGCTCAACCTCCTCTTCCACAAGGCCCTTTGCCAGAAGAGACCGGCACAGACAAGTGGGCGTTTTTCCAGCCGACGACGACAGGATGGTTTCATCTGGTCGATATTGTTCCCGAGCTGAAGGCAAAGGATGAGAAGGAAAGGAAAGTCGTCGGAGATGGGGTTTTCTTCCCAGCGGTCGTGCCTAAAGGGGTGGGGATGTATTTGGGTGACATGCAAATAGATTTAGGACCATCCACTTGGAAGGAGAGTATCTAAAACCTTACTTCAGGTACCATATTACCTTACTTGACTAAGTACGCTGCAATTGCAATTGCCTCCTTGATTTACTGTTCCTATGCATAGACAGCTTGAGTGGGTTTGGGATCTTTTTGGATCTGTGCTAAACTCGTCATCCGATTCGGCCGGGGGGGAGGGATTGGATTATTAATCGATTCTGGACTCCTTGTATTACCGGGAAGAGGAGGAAGAGGAGGACCAAATACTGATACGAGTCATGTAGATTAGGAAGTAAGTCTCTCCCTCACATATGTATGACAGATAATAATATCACGCCAACTTATCTGCTCGGATACAGACGTTTGCAAAATTTCCTACAGGTCCATCGAACGACGACTCTTATTTCGTCGCTCTGGACCGCGGGGTCTTTTCCTGTAAATTCCTCCTCCTGAAAAAGAAGGTATTGACGTCAGCATCATTCGTATGGGAGAAGCCCCCAAATATATATATCGCTAAATAGGTAGCAAAGTTCGCGGGTCGACGGCTGTACAGACAGTTGACACAATCATTCGATTTCGGACCGGGTCTAATAGGCGCCCCTTGAGCGCTAAACGCTTTGCTGCACGTTCCTCTTCGACCAGTCTCATCTCACTCTCTCTGTGCTCTTTGTGCATTAACGAGACACGATCCTCGCAACCAGATAGCCACACTTTATCCGCTCATCGCAGGTCTCCTTACTTCTAGAGGAAGAGTACTCAGGCGGTACCACGGTGCAACTGCCCATCCGGGGTTTTCAGCTAGCACTCACAATGGTTCTCACCGCCAGGATTGGATTGGCGCCCTGCGCAGATACTTCTACGTGTATTGTTGCGTTCCAATGCGGACAACACTGAGCTCAGCGCGCACAGTCGAACATTGCGGCCATTTAATCCTGCTTCCTTTACCTGGGGCATACTTAGATATAAGTACATGAAATCATCAGCTTCTCACACGACATGGACACTTACAAAGCCGCCAACGAATTACTCCGAAGTCTCGTTGATCTTTTTGATGCTGGGAATGGGATGGGAACATGGAGTCTCAGCATCTACGACACTGCTTGGGTATCCCTTGTGTCCCGGTCTAATCTGGATGGTTCCAGCGTGCAGTGGGTTTTCCCCGAATGTTTCCAGTTCATTTACAACGCACAGCTGGAGGACGGTAGCTGGCGTTCTCCTGGTTGCAAGAACTTGGATGACGCGATCATAAACACCCTCGCATGTCTCCTCTCCCTCAAACGCCACCAACGTCACGCGTCAGCTCCTGCTGATCTTGCTTTTCGCGCCCAAAAAGCAGTCGATTTCCTGACTGGGGTAATCAAGGAGTGGGAGGTCGTTTCTGTTGAACGTATTGCGTTCGAAATGATCATGCCTCGTCTCCTGGAGCTTTTGGAGGATGAAGGAATCCACTTCGATATCCCTGACCGCGATCTGTTCTACAAGATCTATGACCGCAAGCTCAAGAAGGTCAATCTGGAAGGCATGTACAAGCCCGACGCTGTTCGCACTGGAGCTCTTCATTCTCTCGAAGCCTTTGTTGGGAAATGCGACTTTGACCGACTGGCACATCATAAACGCAACGGAAACTTCTTTGCGTCTCCAGCGTCGACCGCGGCATACCTCATGTCCGTGTCCGTATGGGATGAAGAAGCAGAGGGTTACTTGCGTCATGTCATTCAGCAGTTCAAATCCTATGGTTATGGCGCTGTCAGTTGCGCCTGGCCAACTACAGTGATGGAGTTTGCGTGGGTACGTACTTTCGAACATTGGTTTCCATCTTCGTGGCAACTAAACATCGTTTAGTCGGTCTGCAATATCATGGAGAGTGGTTTTGAGCGGGAAAAACTGGACCAAACTTCGTTGAAAAGGATCGGCGATATCCTTGCGTCTTATCTCAGTGCTGAAAACGGAATTGTTGGATTCGGTACGTCCTCTGGTCTGCTATCGGTATATTTCTATTTCCTTAACGCTCCGTTACCAGCACCAAACGTTACACCAGATGCTGACGATACGTCAAAAGCGCTGACTACCCTTCTCCACATCGGCACTCCTTTCCCGTTGGATGACATGTTGGACGCATTTGAACTTCCGACTCACTTCCAATGCTACCAGCACGAACGTAACCCGAGTGTCACAGTGAACTGCAATGTTCTTATGGCATTGCTTCACCACTCGGACCCGGAGAAATACTCAAAGCAGATAATGAAAACGACTGAATTCGTGCTGAAGGAATATTGGAATACCAAGGTCTTGGTGCAGGATAAGTGGGTGAGTAGAATCATTTCCCTTTAAAGTGACTTGATGTATTTGATTCGAACGTTTTCTTACTAGCATATTTCGCCCTGGTACCCGGCGTTAGTCACTACAAGAGCTATGACGACACTACTTCATTTGTATGGTCAAGGCTGTTTCAAAGACGCGCCGGAGAATATCATTAGAGCCAAGATCCCCGCTGTCCTCTTCAAGATCCTATCGTGTATCCTTCGGACTCAGAACGAGGACGGTTCTTGGGGTGATAACGGCGGCAACCCGGAAGAGACAGCCGACTGTGTTCTCTCCCTAGCTCGACTTGCTTCCCTCCCATGCGCTACTTCTTTCAATATCCAGATCAAGTCCGCCATAACTTCTGGAAGACGATATCTCGAGCCTTGGGTGTCCAAAGAGCTCGACGCCACCTCGCTCATATGGATCGAAAAGGTGTTGTACAGCATCGAGCGCATTTGTCGAAGCTATGTCATTGCAGCTCTCCATGCGCCTGTCCCAATGTACCCCCCAACGACCTTGCCGTCTTCTGATTGCTACAGTAGCCTTTTCTCTGTTGATGAGGATCTACTCACTAAATACAGATGAAAATCATAGATACTGTATTTTTTTGAAGTTCTTGTCGTCTTCAAGTTCTGATTGATATGATAGGCTTTCTCTCTTGACAAAGATCTACGCACTACTAGGCTACTATTGAAATAGAAAATGAGGAGCTCATAGTAGATAGTGTTGCGTGGGTAGATCGGACGAAATGTAGGGGACTGCCGGGAAACTTGGCCTTTAACTTCGTCCGCCGAGTTTGTTTGACAAGAAATTCAGTGGAAAATGAATTAGAATGAGCGCTCAGCGCTCAGCACTCGCTCCCAAGCCTTCGGCTCAAAAACCCACCTGAGCTTCATGGACACCGTACGCGGGGTACCCAGTTCACTAGAACTGGCCTGATGTTGCCCGGCAGTAAATCGATGTTCTTTTTCCTAAACGTGATCGTCACGGGAGAAGTGCTGTTGCAGCTGTGACCTGCGACAGCGGGCAGAAGTAAGGCCTAGTAAGGACTCAGGGCTTTATGTATGTACGCTCAAGAGAACCACACCAGGAAGCTAACGAATGTATATTTTGAGTACGAACTAGAAGGTGTTAAGCGAGACTTTGTTTTTGTTACCTAAAACGTACTAGAATTTACTGGAACAAATCATGTCCCACCTATGGCATCACTTTTTGGACAAAAATACTATTCCCAGGGTGTGTCGTGTATATATCCTGTGTTTCATGTTACATTGGATTGCGTTCATGTTATATCGTATCTCAAACTAATGTATAATCCCATCTGGCCAATTTCCAATGCTATCTCCTACAAACATCAGTGTGCTTGAAGTGTAAGTTCTAATCATTGTCAGTCAGTTTTCTGGTATATTGATTCTCATTTCTTATGTGTCCCTTATCTATTTCCAGAGAGCCACACTCACTAAGACCTACTATGCAAGAACTGAGTCAAAAGGACCCATCCACATTTTAGCATCCAAGTCCCAACTTACCAAAAGCGGTCATGAGCTAGAATGTCAGAATCCCCTTCCAAATTGGGTGAGTTGAGAAAATCACGTGTTACAATGGACCATTCACGCTTCATCTGAACATGAACTAGCGTAGCATGCATGCTGAATGTGGCATTACCTGGGAATGAAAACTGAACCACCATGTCATATTATTCAATACATTCTAACTTACGATAGTACATAGAAATGGATCTAATATAGATTAGATGCATGTATCTCTGAGGATTAGGGACAAGAGGGGTAAGATTTGACCGATTGCATCTCCAGCAAAAATAGTCTGACATGAGGCCGATCAGCGAGTGGAGACTTGAATGGGTGTGATGGTAATTGTGCCAGGTAGTGGCCACAGCACACAGAGTAAAATGGATGAGTGGGAACCAATGTGGAGGCGACGACGCAACGACGAGGATCATGATGAGAGGAAACCATTAGTACGGTGGTGGGAGCATTTTCACGCAGTCAGAATTTACCCGAGTCTCAACTGGGTGTCAGAATCTAGCCGGGGTTTCGCTGAAAAAAAACGTTTTCTGACGCGTTGCTAATAGTCCCTATTGTTGCACCTCATTTATCCAGCTGGTCAAGCAAACTTAAGCCATGAAATTGCTTTACTTTAGAAATGCTCATTAAAAACTGTTACATAAAGGCAAATCATCTTCACCTCGGTAAATTCATTATACGTAACATGTAAAAATGACGCGTAACATAGTCTGGGTAGGTAATTTGGCCCGAGTGATCCGATACCCACCATTATCATTTTGGACCGCAGAAGACCTTCGAGTCTTGCCGCAAGTAACTCATCGCTCCAGAGAAGCGGTTCACACTTGGCTTATAAAGACCCAGTATGGCTCCACAAGTACACATACTACTTAGGTCAGTTTATTTTTAGAGCAACTCCTAGAAAGTGCCTGAGGAGGAGGAGGAAGAGAAGTCTATTATCCGGGCTCATCGTGAGTCAAACGTCAGTAGTCAGTAATTTCTCCAACACCACAGTATAATACTAGTATGATCTCGATATTCAAAAAATAGTATAAGAACGACTTCTTATAAGCTTCTATCAGGAATTATTCCCCTCTCTTAGCGATGTCTTCCATGATCTTTCGAGCACGCCCAGGAGCCGTCGCAAAAGTGGTTCAGACAGGATCTAGTATCAGCCTTCGAATGGAGAACTCAGGAGTGATAACTCCTAGCAACAGTGACGGTAGGGTTCTCGATTCGCTTCTTGTCTGGAGCTTGCAATAATTTGATCTGCCACTAGAGCTCGATATTCAAGTCGAACTGACACCAAAAGGATTCTCGCTTTACGTTGTGACAGCTTCTGAATCAGCGCCGACAGTGCTGGAAACGTCACCGCCACTGTCAGTAATACCAGTATCGCAAGAGACTGCCATTATTAGTAGTTCCCAATTGCCCTCTACTTGGAATATGGATCAGACGTGGACTCCTTCCTTAGCTCAGCTGGACGCGCATATTCAACGTTCATTTGAAGAAAGTGAGTACTAGTGTCAAATGTTTCAATTGTGTATGTCATTGACGAATTAAATCAAGTATCTGGTCGTTGTGCCAGCAGCGATCGCCAAATGACACCACAGGATCAAGACCCTAACGCGAACACGCCGAACCTTGAGGATTTGCTCTCAAGCCTGGCAACAATGTCCGCCTCCGGAGCTATTGACTCTGTCGGAGTGGACATACCTTTCACGGACTCTGTTCCCACATTCTCGTCCTCTGCAATTCTTGAACCCGCACAAATGAATGGAATGCAGGACTTGTTCGATTTTAGCGATGCAGGCACGACTCTTAATCACCCTTGTTCAAGCATATCACCACTGACTATCAGTTACTATAGCATTCTTCACCGACGGCTCCTCCGACACTAGTAGCTCACCTGAGCCTTCGAGCGGTGATGAATTTGTACAGTCTTTGCAGAGTAATCAGGGCCCTGCGTCGTTCGACACGAATCAAAAGCTCACTTTCAGGTCCAAGAGGAACGCAACATACCCGTGTAGATTATGCAGCCGAAGGTTCACTCGTGAATACACTCGAAAACTTCACGAGGGAGCACATATTGCCAGGGCTGTACCTCTTCGATGTCGCGAACCAGGCTGTGGCATTACGTTCTCAAGATCTCATGATAGACTAAGGTGAGGGTTTCTGATTCCCTTGAATTTCATTTCATTGTTGAGCCTGAGATTATCTAGGCATGAAGTCCGCATTCATGGTCATCGGGCATATATATGCGGGATTTGTAGGAGGATATTTTCTTCAGAGAAGAATTTGGGACAGCACTGTGCAAAGTGCCACAAACCCTCTTAAGTGCGACATCATATCATCTATGATTTAAGCAAATCACAGTGTGATCAAAGACAATTGTAGACAATGATGTATGTAGCATTTACTAGACGAATCTTTAGATGCACATGTATAGATAGATAGATCTCGTTAAACCGTAAGATGTGGCGGTTGTTTACTTACAGCTTCAGGTCATATCCAAACTGAGAAGTTGCCGCAAAGACCAACAAGTACTCGCTCTGTCTAGCTGATAGTAACAGTGGCTGGATTATAAGCAGTCTTCTGACGGGTACCAGAAATCTGCGGATACCCTGATTAACCACCACCATCTCGCTTTTTCCCCACGCCCTCATTGCATGAGCTGGCGAGGAAATCGAGCCTCAGTGGTCAGTTTGGTAGTCTACGTAGCCCAAAACACCTTTAGATCAGTCTCTTTTGCTGCCCATCGCCGTCGTTAACGCCTCGAAAGCGCCCGTGCCGTGGCTGTCGCGCTACTGCTTCCTCGGCAATCTCACTGTTAAAAAGCAGCTCAGCTCGTTCTGCTACCTATCACACACGCTCTTCCTCCTCCTAAGTCTCCTTTCCACTACCCTACATTCTCCTACTCGTGTTTCTGCGTCGCTGCTACGCTCTTGAAGCCATCCGCCCTCGTAACCAAAGCATCTTCCATCTGAGACATTACCATCTCTCAGCCTTCATGGACTCTGATATGTCCAACCCCACCAACCGCTCTTCCTACCCTACTCTATCCCCCAACGCCTCCTCTCACCAGGATGTGGAGATGGTTGACGTATCTCCTTTGTCTAACAACGCCCTGTGTCCTTCTCCCACCGAAATGCTTAACTCTCCTCAGTCCTCCTCCTCCTCTCAACAAGTCTAGCTCTTCACCCTATATTCCCCATGCAGCCCGTCCGTCCACTGGTTCCACTCCTTCTACTCATCTACCACCTCATGCTCCCCCCTCTGCTACCAACAAACCTAGTCTCTTATAAACAGACAGTATCAGTGATCATTGAAATGATGTGATAGCAGTCTGTCGTCAAAGTGGGGGTTTTTAGGGACCAGTTTTTTGTCAATACAAAGGTAATAGAAAAGACTTATAATGTAATCTTCACATGACCTATTTTGGGAGGTGGTGCTCTTTCTTCTCAACTTGTCCCAATGACTCTGCTGCTTCCTCCTGTTATATTTTGTGATAATAAAGCTATAGATGTTATATTCCAGACTCTTTAATGGTCCTACAGCCCCCCAGAAGCACTGAAAATGACCCGCACATAAGGGAAACAGACTGCAGGAATATTACACAATAAGTCATCTTTGTAAGCAAAAAACTGGTTCCTAAGCTCTCGATCTCTTAAAACTAGACTACAGCAAACCCTGTCCCAGTGCTTCCTCCTCCCCTTTGGCTAACCAAGAACCTGTAGTGGACCCCAGCACCTCTAACGATAACCCAGTCCCTACCAGTACCTGTGATATGGAGGGCCAGACAATAGCTATTTTCAAAAAACATGCAACTGCTGCTGCCGCTGCATCTCCATCCTCCACCTCTATTCCCACATGCTCTCAGCCATCCTTGTCTACTGCTGGTGCTAAAGACAAGGGCAAGGAGAAACAATCCTCCCAACCATGCACGCAACTGTTCCTACCATCTCAACCACCTCTACCTCAGCCTAGGCCTACTCCACAGAGCACCTCAGATGCCTCTGTCCAGTGTGAGGCACTGTTGTTGTCCTTTGACAACAACATCCATTCTCTTCTCACTGACATGCAAGAAATGAAGTCGAGGACTTCTTCCATTGAAGAATACCTCCACTCTAAATGGGGGTTCCCAGATTATCTGTCATCCTCTCCTTCCTGCTCACACCTTTCATCCCCTCCCTCTCTATCTCCTTCCCAGTCTCCAGGCCTCCCATCTTTGTCATCTCTACCACTCAATGGACCTCTACCACTCAACAGACCCCCACCACTCGACGGACCTCTACCACTCAATGCACCTGCTGCTTCGTCTGCCCAAACTGCAGATGTCCATCCCCCAGCACTGCTCTCCCAATTTTCAATGGGATCTTTGTCGTCTCTACCACTTGATGCTCCTGCTGCTTCGCCTGCCCAAACAGCATACGTCCATCTCCCAGCACTGCTTTCCCAATTTACAATGGGATCTACATCCCCAAGCTCTCCAAAACATTGTCATACCAACACATTCCCTTCTGATGATGACCTGGAGGAAAAGGTCAGGCTCCATTGTCCAGGTGGTGGTCGTCCTGTTATCATAAGAGACTACTGGGACTTTCTCAACCTTTTGGATGATCTACACATCTATCGTCCCCCTTGTCCTGTTCAGCAGGGTATTACATGGTTGCTGGAGTCTGGTGATGTTGTCATCACCTTCCACTGCCATGAACATGCCGACTGTTTTTGTTCACTGTGGAATAGACATGCTGACAAATGGTCTTTCCTGGTTGGCATTACTGCCATCCTCTGACAGTGTGGGGGGGGGGGGGGGTCAGCTGCTGTCACCTTCTCCTGTTAACGTTCCTTCATCTGTTACCTCTCCTTCTCCAGCTGCCTCTCCTATACTCCTTATGAACAATGTTTCCTTATGTTCTAAAAATGCCTCATCTTCTACTTATTGTACCATGTCTACCACTTCTTATGCTACTGCTTCTACTACTCCTGCTCCTGTATATACTGATACTTCTTGTGTTCCACCTATCTCTTCTCTACCTACCTTCTCAGTTTCTCCTCTTGGTACCTCCTCCACCTCCAATGGTCCTG